>CM022298.1:66621562-66775787 GCA_011799875.1 Thinopyrum elongatum
TCGGTTTGCAGAGAGTAAGGAAACTAACTTGTCTTGAATTGGGAAGAAGTGCCACTTTATGGTTAATGAAGGTATTGTCCTTGGGGCATAAAATTTCTGAACGAGGTATTGAGGGGATAAAGCTAAAGTTGATGCAATTGAGAAAAATGCCATGTCCGTAAGATATCAAAGGTATTCGTAGTTTCCTCGGTCATGTTGGTTTCTATAGGAGTTTATTAAAGGACTTCTCTAAAATTTCTAGCCTCTTACAAATCTTTTACAAAATGGATGTTCCGTTTGTTTTTATGACGATTGTGTAAGAAGCCTTTAAAACACTTAAGGAAAGCCATAACTTCTGCACCTATCGTTCAACCCCCCTGATTGGAACTTGCCTTTTGAAATTAGGTGTGATGCTAGTGATTATGCTGGTGGTGCAGTTATAGGACAAAGAGTTGATAAGAAACTTAACGTTATCCAATATGCTAGGAAAACTCTAGACAGTGCTCAACGAAATATGCTACGACTGAAAAAGAATTTTTACAGTTGGTTTGCTTTCTTTGGACAATTCAGATCCTACATTGTAGACTCAAAGTTACTGTTCACAACTGTTCATGCTGCGATTAAAATATCTTATGGAAAAGAAAGATGCATAACCTAGACTCATTAGATGGGTTCTTCTGTTACAAGAATTGATTTACATATCACTGATAGAAAGGAGCTGAGAAACACATAGCTGATAAACTTGTCTAGGTTAGAAAATATTCTGATGACCCCAACTATTAACTGATAGCTTTCCTGATGAGCAACATAGCTGCAATAAATGTTTCTCATAACCCTCCCTGGTATGATGACTATGCTAATCATGGTTGCAAAATATATACCACCTGTTTCACATACAACAAAAGACAAAATTCTTCTACGGTTTAAGACATACTTTGGGATGACCCACATCTTATAAGGAGGAGGTAGATGGTATTATTAGACGTGTGTACCTAAGCATGAACAGAACAAATCCTACGGAAAATGTCACTTCGAAGCTTATGAGGACATGAATGCGGAGATAGAACTGCTCACAAGGTATTGCAATCTGGTTTTTATTTGCCTACTCTCTTCAAGGTTCCCGTAAGTTTGTTTTATCTTGTGAAGAATGTCAAAGAATAGGTATATTGGTAGCGTCAGGAAATGCCTATGAATTATTCTCTTGTAGTTGAACCATTTGATGTTTGGGGTTTTGATATATGGGACCTTTTCCTCTCTAATGGGTATACACATATTTTGGTTGCTATGATTATGTTACTAAGTGGGTATAAGCTATCCAAATAGTAGTGCTGATCACAACACCTCTATTAAAATGCTAAGGAGTTATTTTCCAAGGTTTGGAGTCCCTAGATACCTAATGACTGAGGTGGTTCACACACTTTATTCATGGTGCCTTCCGTAAATGCTTGCTAAATATGATGTTAACCATAGAATTGCATCACCTTATCATCTCAGTCTAGTGGTCAAGTTGAACTTGGCAATATAGAGAAATAAAATAATTCTAACAAAAAAGTGTCAATAGGTTCCGGAAAGAATTGTCTAGAAATTAGATGATGCATTTGGGCTTAGAACAGCTATAAAAAATCCTACGGGTATGTCTCCTTATAAAATGGTGTTGGGAAAGCTTGTCATCTGCTCTTGAGTTAGAACATAAAGCATATTGGGCATCAAAGAACTCAACTATGACTTCAAACTTGCCGGTGAAAAGAGAGGTTATTTGATATTAGCTCACTAGATGAATGGAGAACCAAGCTTATGAAATGCCAAGTTGTTTAAAGAAAAAAGTTAGGACCTGGCATGATAAAAGAATCAACAGCGTGAGTTCAAGTGGGTGATCATGTCATTTTGTACAACTCTCGTTTCAGATTCTTTGTAGGGGGAAGCTTCTCTCCAAAATGGGAAGGAGACCTATTTATCGAAGAAGTTTATCGTTCTGGAGTCTATCAAAATAAATAATGCTCATCGTGGATTTGTCACGGCAGAGTCCTAGTGTGAACTTAGTCGTGAGGCCACGCTCTATGTAGTAGCTTGAGAGGGGTTGGTAGGACGAGAGACACAAGGTTTTTACCCAGGTTCGGCCCCTCACGGTGGAGGTCTAAAGCCTACATCCTGCTTCATAGATATTGATCATGGTGCTCATGATTACAAGGGCGGTGTTTCGCTACCTCTAATCTCGAGAGCTATTGATTTGTCTGTCTATCTAGATTGTCCAACTTCCCCCTCTTGGGGTGCCCTGCCCCTCCTTATATTAAGTTGGAGGGGGGGGGTTACATGTGGAGTCTAGTAGGACTAGGACTACCTCTATTACAAGTGGAATCCTAGTCTTGCTTCCTTTGTAAGAGAATATTCCTTATGCCTAAACCGGCCACCATAACATGAGTCGGCCTTCCATGAGCCGCCTCTGGGCCTTGGCTTTCGGTCTGTCACTTCTTGACCTGCCTGCCGGGTCACCAGTAAGTCACCGGCCGGCTGGGTCATCAGTGAGTGGAGAGATCGGACGGTCACTTAATGAGTCGCCAAGTCTGGGCGGGCCATCAGTGAGCCGCCAAGTCCAACCGGGTCATACTTCCACGGGTCATATCGCGGGGTATATCCCCGACATTAGCCCCCAGTTTAATTTGGATTATCCATGTTAAACTGATCCTGGCAAAATAAAAACAAGAACAAATTTGACAGGTTGTGCTCCGGTTAAAAATTCTTGTAAACCAGCACCTGATCATCCGTAAGTCCTTGTCATTTCCCTTCTTCTGGAAAGTCCGGGTCAATAGGCTAGCCTCATAATCATTGCTGACATTGGTTTCTCATAGAAAAATATTGTGAAGAATAATTGTTTGATCGGCCTCCAATGCTTGACTTGACAAAAAAATGGTCTGGTTGGAAAATACTCATCTGATTTTCAGCTGGCTTTAAGATGTAGTCCTTTGCCGGTTATCATTGCCAAATGTGGTTTGTCAATATGATGGCACAGGGTCATAATTGTTGCTCACATCAAGCTTGAAAGCGTACCTCCCTTATAGCATATCACTGTAGCCCCAAGTCTTAAGAAGGGAGCGTAGTAAGCTAAGACTTGCTTCAATATAAATGTTGCAACATTGAAGAAACCAGGTTGTTCATCTCAATCACTAGTCAAAACTGAATATTCCACATATGTAGCCCCCAAGTGCCGGGTTGGTCATGCTTGCAGCAACCTGGGACTTGTATTGCCTTAACTCATAAAAACTTCAACCAGTGTAGCCCCCAAGGGCCGGGTCATTATGCAATAATGAGCAGGGACTTTGCAGATATATCATTGTAGGACTTGAACAAGCAACGTGTAGCCCAAGGGCCGGGCTCAGTAAGAAATACTGAGCTGGGACTTTATATACTTTATTGAAAATAACATCATATGATGTAACCCCCACCGCGGGGCTCGAACACGACCATTAGGTTAAGAGCCTTGTGCTCTACCAACTGAGCCGTGGACCTCAATATAATGGATTAAGGCTGTGTGACTTTGAATTTTTGACAGGAGCAATTGGTACCCCCAAGGGCCGGCTCATTACGATGTGAGAGTCGGGTCTTCACTAAGGCGAGAGTAAAAAATACCTTGCATTAGCCCCCAAGTGTCATGTGCAGTGCTGCAGCAACCATGGGACTTCCATATTTGATATAATCATGATTTGAATAATGTGCCCCAGTGCCGGGTCGTCAGCCTGCAGCGACTCGGGACTATTCATTCCATTGTAAATAAAATCATATCCATGTTCAGATAATTGCTGAAACTTTGATATCAATATTAGACCATGACTCTGCTGTGAGCTGGTATTTTTGGATGAGGAATAATAGCCATTACTCTGAAGCAGCTTGAAACCTCAATCATAATACTGGTTATTGATAACCATAAAAATCCAGCCATGTTGGCTATTAAAGAGTGAATGGTATAATCCGGTACAAAAACTCAATCATTCAATACTATAATAAAAATCTAGCCAAGTTTGGCTATTAAAGATTTGAATACTTATTGTTGATAAGTAAAATACGGAGTTCAATACCCAGCGGCTCTTGGCGGATGGCGACTTAATGTGCATCCATCGTACTTCGGGATGCAACCCGGCGGCTTATAACCTTTGCAAAAAATCAGGAATTGATAACCCCATCCATGGTGGCTCATAGTCATGCCCAGTTTTGAAAAGATCACTTTGGGGCTTCTAGCCTCAATAAACTCAATATTGATCATATAATCCGGAGCGGATAACTCGGCAATATCTTTAGAGGGCCAGATTGAGGTTTAAAACGCAATGATTCATAGAGCAATAGCAGTATTCTTACTTATGTGTAAAGCTCTGCATGTCCTACACAAAGTTAAACAACATATGCCCTGGGACTTAACGTCAAAAACCAGGGCAGGTTATCAAACCACACATATTAATAACCAGGAAAACATACGTAGGATTAATTTATATGCTGGCTTACTTACCATACCCAGTAGTGGTAACAATCCAATAATTTTAAGCGCATGATTCCAATGCAAGTGCAAGCGCATCCAAAATATACTGGCGAATTAACGTCCAAAGCCAGGGGGGTAATAACCCTCGCATATTCATCCCACAATTTAAAAATATACCTAGATAATTGGCTCAAATTGCCGAACTTACATCGCCACATCTAGTGAGGTGACAACCCAAGTATTCATAAGCGGATAATCCAATTGCGCAATCCCAAAATATACTGGTGACTTAAAGTCCATAGCCAGGCGGTTTACCAAACCCAAAATATTCATACCATTGTTGAAAGACATACCTGTAGATTGATACCATGGTGATACCTTGATAATATAATCCGGGGCCAGTATCAACCCGGAGTCATGAAAATCATCATTTTGATTGCTCAAGGCAAAATATCTGGCGACTAAAGTCTTCTATCAAGAAGGGTTATCAAACCCCAAGATGCTCAATGTGAGGTTATATAATCAAGGCTACATGGCCTGTGAAATCAGCTCATACTGCTGGCTTACAGCGCCATATGCAGTAAGGGTATATGCCTAAAAAACTAGAGGCGCATAACTCCAAGTGCACAATCAAAGCATTCTGGCGACTTATCGTCCAAAGCCAAACGGGTTAATAAACGCCAGATAAGTTCATATATAAACCATAAGGCAACATAGCCCTCATCAGTTTTCAATCATGTATTAACATGTTCATAGAGATGAACTTCAAAAAATGTCAAATCAAATATAAATAAAAACAAGGTTTCATAGGCCGCCAAGCCTCAAAGTCAAGGATGTTCAAGGGCCGCACAGCGCTGAGTTAAACCTTCATTCAACCTTGTAAGCCGGGCCACATGACCAATCGCCGTTTAACTTAGACAAGTTCAGGGTCTTTATAAGATTGACTGTCAAGAGTACGGCGAGTCATTCCAGGATTACCTGGGCGGAGTGGCAGACTTACAAAGGCAGGATAACCCGGAGTTGTGGTGAATACACCTGGCGTCCAAGCCGATCAAAAGGGTTATATAGCTATGTTCATTGAACAGGAAGCCCCCAAGTGACCTTTAACAAGCCATCAAGGCAGGTTGCCTATGTTTGAACTACACATTATAGCAAGTTTCTTTGGTAACAATTCAACTTGGGCAGAAAAAACCCCAAGTTATTTGCAATCAAGGCGTACAAGCGGATCAGTAGGGTTCATGCTATGCTCAATGAGCAGGAAGCCCCCAAGTAATTTTTAACAAGGCATGTAAGCCGGATCAAGAGGGTAATCACAGCTATGCTCAGTGAGCAGGAAGCCCCCAAGTGACCAAAATGTGTAAGCCAATAAGGCAGGATGCCCATGTTTGAACCGCTCATCATGGCAGCAAGTCCTCTTGGTAACCTTTATTTTCTGAGAACTCGAACTTGCGAGAGATGGATTCTTTTTGAACTGGAATTTTAAACCGGATAATTGAGAGCTTCAAGCTTTGTGAGAACAAAATTCCCTTGAGCCAGATTTTTAAACCGGAATCCTCATTTAAGCCGAAAATTTTCTGACGGCCTTTAAATTATCCAATATGGTAGCAGCCTCCGGGACCGGGTTATCTTCCCTCCAATGACCCGAGCTTCTTGAAATTGCTGGAATGGCAAGATTTGCTGAGTCATGTCATTGTCTTGAGATTCTTCATATTTGACCGTGATTAAACCGATATGAGTCATTCAACGCTCAGTGATATAATAGTCCCCTTGCAGTAGACAACTTGTCCTGCATTAGAGAAAATTGCAAGCCAGAGTAATGCTCTTTTTAAAGAAAGCAATATGTAATATAAAAATATACTGGATGGATTTCACCTGAGTGTCAGGCCAGAAATTATCCACCGCGGAGTTGATGACCACCAAGGTGAAGCTGAAATCAATCTCGGCCGAATCGGCCGCAGGAGCAGACAGATGAGCCGGCCGCAGCGTCGTAAGCCAGTGCGGATGGGTGAGGCAATCGCAGGTGCGGTAAGCCACACGGATGGGCGAACAACCACGTCATATTGATGTAAATTGGGCCGTAAAAATGGCGGGTTGCACATATATTCGTCGAGCATCATGGCACGGTTAGATGCTAGCGCATGATAATGGTGGCGCGAGCTATACATCCATGACACGACCATCGCTATGCAATGAACATGTCCTGCATAAATAATATTGCCAGACCAAGGCAAGGATAAACTGTTCTTTGACAAAAATAATATGTGCTAATAAAAACAAATGGACAAATATCACCTGATGCATCTGAACTCCAGATGATCTTGCGTGGCTAGAAATACTAAACTTTAATGGAGGCCAGCAGTGGCGTGGATGGGCATATTACTGCTGCCAGTAACAATAAATGACCCTGAGCTTTTTTTTTGAACCGCAACCTTTTGATAATTCGGAACTTTCTGATAATTCGGAACTTTTGTAGCTGGAATTTCTTGATAATTCGGATGGATCTTTCTGATAACCCGGCGGAATTTTTGAGCCGGAATTTTTGATTAATCCGCCAGAACTTTTTGATAATCTGGAACTTTTTGAGCCGGAAACTCTTGATAACCCGGCGGGAACTTTTTGATAACCGGAACTTTTTGAGCCGGAACCTCTTGATAACCCGGCGGGAACTTTTGAGCCGGATCCTCTTGGTTACTCGGACGGAACTTTCGGCGACTCGGACTGAACTTTTTGTCGAGGCGACCAGAACTCTTTGGCAATTCGGACGGAACTTTGTCGAGGCGGTCGGAACCTTTCAATGATCGGCCAGAAATTTCCGACAAGCCGGCAGAACCTTTCGATGAGCGGACAAAACTTTTCGACGAGCCGGCCGGAACTCTCGATGAGCCGGCCAAAATTTTCAATAATCTGGGCGAACTTCTCGATCCCTGGGATAGCGCCCTCCAAGAACTCAACACCACCGTGCGCAGGCCCCACGGTGGGCGCCAACTAGCTGGATTTGTCGCGACAGATGTCCTAGTGTGAGGACTTAGTCGTGAGGCTAACGCATCTATGTAGTAGCGTGAGAGAGGTTGAGTAGGATGAGAGACGCAAGGTTTTTACCCAGGTTCGGCCCCTCAAGGTGGAGGTAAAAGCCTACATCCTGTTCATAGATATTGATCATGGTGCTCATGATTACAAGGCGGTGTTTCGTACCTCTAATCTCGAGAGCTATTGATTTGTCTGTCTATCTAGACTTGTCCAACTTCCCCCTCTTGGGTGCCCTGCCCCTCTTATATAAGTTGGAGGGGCGAGTTAATGTGGAGTCCTAGTAGGACAGGACTACTCTATTACAGTGGAATCCTAGTCTTGCTTCTTCGTAAGAGAATATTCCTTATGCCTTAAACCGGCCCACCATAACATGAGTCGGCCTTCCATGAGCCGCTCTGGGCCTTGGGCTTTCGGGTCTTGTCGCTTCTTGACCCGCCTGCCGGGTCACCAGTAAGTCACCTGGCCCGGCTGGGTCATCAGAGTGGAGAGATCCGGACGGGTCACTTAATGAGTCGCCAGTCTGGGCGGGCCATTAGTGAGCCGCCATGTCCGGCGGGTCATATGCGGGGTATATCCCCGACAAATGCCGAAGGCACTAACCCGAAGGTTGTCAATGGCCAAAGAATTAAACACATATCTCAGGTATGCCTTTAATGTTGAAAGCAATATATTCAAACCATGAAACGGAGGAACACATAAAAGAAACCTTCCGGAACCTCCAGAATGTGAAAAAGAGGAGTAGTGATACGGTAAGTAAAAAACAGTATCTGAAAAATCGCAAAAAATTTTTTGTCAGTTTTGGAATATACAAAAAATTAGGAAAATAGAACAAACCAGGAGGTAACCTGGTGGGCAACAAGACCCAGGGCACGCCTGGCAGCCAGGCGCGCCCAGGTGGGTTGTGCCCACCTCGGGTACCTTTCGGACTCCGTTTTTCTCTCGTTTGGCTTGTTTCCCAAGATAAAAATCTTATACCCCCGAACGTATTGACCACCGTATCACGAAGAAATCTTCTGTTTTCTTTTCTCGTATTTTCTGCCACATTTGTCAAGTAGGCATCATGTCTTCTTCTCCCTCTAACGACGTAGAAGAGGATGCTGGTTGATGAAGATTGAATTGAAGAGAGAAGAACCCAAAGAAGCCTCAAGGGGGACAAGAGCAAGGAAGCTGCTGGAGACCAAGCCCCAGCTTAGAGCAGACCCTGCCCCTGGAGGAAGAAGAAGAAGACATCCTTCAACCATACTATGAATATCTCACATCCTAATGAGATTGAAGCCTTTAGGATCATTGAAATGGTTCGTGTCCAAAAAAAAATATCTCAACCGTGAAAATATTTTATTGCAGAGCACATCATTGCTCTTCGGGGTGTCATCCGAAGATTGGAGTATCTTTGAGCTGATGGAACAAACTCGCTACCTCATCACCACCACCACTTCTCATCACAAAGGAGACTTGAGTATCGGGTAGGGCACTCCCTTGGCTTGTGCCAAGCTTGGGGAGGTGCCCCGGTATCGTATCACAATCACTATCTTTGTTTACTTATCTTAGTTCGATCCTTAGTTATCTTTTGATTTAGTCGAATAAAAGTTTGGTTCGATCTTTCTTCTAGTGTTTGCTTAGTGATCTATCTATCCTTGTAATCATGCGCGAGATATATAATAAAGTTTAGTTTGAGTTTTGCATATTTACTTTTATGTTCAATAAAAAGAAAGGAAATAAATGAAAAAAGATCAACGATATCTTATGGTAAGTATGACGTCACATAAGGACAAGTATAAGTGGTAAAATTGTTGGGATTCACAAACATAGCATTGGTCAATGATGGCAACTCATGAAAGAATTATAAGGGAAGAGAAGATTCACATGCAAATACACTATCTTGGACATCTTTTATGATTGTGAGCCCCCATCAAAATATTATATGCCAAAATTGTTGATGTTGGACAAGGAAGACAACGTAATGATTTATGTTGTTCATATTCACATAGAGTCATATTTCTAGATCCTTTAACATGTGGTGCTTGCTCAATATCTTTTCAGCCAAAAATTCCGCACTAAGTAGAGATACTACTTGTGCATCCAAAAACCTTAACCCAAATTTTATTTGAGAGTCCACATACTACCTATGGATTGAATAAGATCCTTCAAGTAAGTTGTCATCGGTGCAATAAAGCAATAAAAATTGCTTCTAAATGTGTTAGATCATTTAGTGTAAGAGAAAATTGAGCGTGTACGAAAATTGTGATGGCAAAATAATAAAGGCGACAGACACATAATAAAGGTTGCTATCACAAGGGGCAATATAACTTGACGTTCTTTTGCACTAAGAGATGGAGCATACAACAAAAAGCGCATGGAAACCTCTGCTTCCCTCTGCGAAGGGCCTATCTTTTTACCTTTATGTATTTACTTTTAGCAAGAGTCAAAGTATCTTCTCTATTCTTTTTTTTTTCTCTTTTGCAAGCAACATGTGGTGAGGAAAGATCTAGGCACATATATCTAGTTGAATATGGGTAGGCATGAGTTATTATTGTTGACATCCCTCGTGAGGTGAATGCGTTGGGAGGCGAAACTATAAGCCCCTTTTCCTATGTGTCTAGTTGAAACTTTTTGCTCATGGGTATGAGGTGATGTTAGCAATCATAGAAGACTATATGATGGTTGAGTATGTGACTTGCTATAAGGCTCCGATACGTGACCCTTCCTGAAAAGATGATGAATTGTAGTTGCCAAGTTGACTGAGAACATAGTTTGTTGGTTTTCAATAGAGTTTATGCTTTTATTTCGCTGTTGTGATGAATTGTTACTTGTTCATGAGAAGTTTAGACAAAAGTTATGTGATAAGAGTTCTATGATAAAGTTTGTTGCTGTTATTAATAATAGTGCATGATGCTTTCTATGTCCGGTATTTTGTTTTATCGAACACCTCTCTCTAAGCATGTGGACATGTTTTTTTTTCGATTTCAGTTTTTTGCTTGAGGACAAGCGAGGTCTAAGCTTGGGGGAGTTGATAACGTCCATTTTGCATCAGTTTACCTACTATTCTTATAATGTTTTTATGCATAATAATGCTTTTGGAGTAATTCTAATGCCTTTTCTCTCATAATTTGCCAGTTTACACAAAGAGGGAGAATACCGGCAGCTGGAATCTGGACCAAAAAAAGCACGTCAGAGCTACCTATTCTGCACAACTCCAATAAGCTGAAACTTCACAAGAGTTTTTTATGGATTATTTAAGATTATGGAGCCAATAACTACCAGAGGGGGCCCACCAGGTGGGCACAAACCACCTGGGCGCGTGTAACCCCCCTGTATTAAGCTACAGTGATCACCCTTTTTATGAGGCCATGTCATCATGATTAATAGTGCACAATCATCATTAGATCATATTGCATTTCAACTCCTAAGTCAAATTCAAATTTAAAGAAAGTGGAATATAAAAGTTGTCCAACATAGAAACTAAAATGTCAGATAAATAACAAATATTCCAGAGGCTATTCTAAAATTGAAACCAACATCATTGGAATTGGATAAGTGACTCGAACAACCTCAAAAAGTGGATAAAGATAATATTTAGTAACCATTTATTAAATCTGAAAAAAATATTGAATTATGTTTTGTCCAAACTAATTAGGTGTTAAGGAATAATGCACTGGTATTTATGAAATAGGTCACACTTTTTACGAAGCCATTTGGGGCCTAGACATTTAACAGTAGAGAAAAGAGAATAAAGAAAAGGAAAAAGAAACAGAAAAGGATAAAGGAACCCCCCCCCCCGACTGGGCCTCGGCCCAGCAAGCCACCGGGCCGCCAGGCCGGCCCAGCCGGCGCCTACATAGCCGGCCACCCCCACCCGAAACCCTAGCCCAACCCCGATCCCCCCCTCGCTTTCTCCCCCCCCATCTGGATCGGGATCCCCCGATCCGTCCGCCCGTCGCCGACGCCGCTCGCCGACGCCGCCCGTCGCCGCCTCCCCCTCGTCAGACCACGCCGCAACCGCCGCCTCCCCGTCTTCCTCCGAGCCCCGCCGGCTCACCCGACGCGCCCGACCGCGCCCCGTCTCCGCCTCGTCTCCGACGCCGTCGCGGACCGCCGTCGCCCTTGGACCTCGCCGCCTCGACGGAATCACCGACGCCGGCCTCCCCGTCGACCCGTCGTCTCCGGCCTCCACCCCGAGCCCCTCCTCGCGCTCGACGCCGACGCCCCGCCTCGACCCCGTCGCCGACCCCCCCTCCACGAGCTCGAGCCCGCTGCCCTGACCCTGCACCCGCGGTGAGGGCCACGCCCTCCCTCTCTCTCTGTCGCCGTCGTCGCCCCGCACCTGGCCCGCTCCAGCCGCGCGCACGCGCTCCGGCCCCTGCCTCGCCTCCGCGCGCCCTGCACCGCTCGCCGCCGCCCGTTGCCGCTCCGGCCACCGCGCCGCCCCGCTCGCCTCCGGCTCCCCGCGGCCGCGCGATAACCTCGCCCGCGCCACGCCCGGCTCGCTCGCCGGCCGCGCGGTTCTGCTGCGCCGCCGCCCGCTCGCCCGTGCGCGCGCGCGCGTTGACCCCCCCCACCGCGCGGACGCGTCCGGCTCTGGACGGGCACAGCGCGGACGAGTCCGGCTATGCCACTGTCCAGTGGGCCCCCCAGAACGTTTTAATAAAAGAAAAAGAAAGAAATAAAAATAAATAATTAAAATAATTAAAATAAATAATTAATTAATTAGTTAATTAATTAGTTAATTAATCCTGATTAGGTTAATCTAATTAACTAATTAGTGTTAATTAAACAGTAATTAGTAATTAACTGCTGACGTCAGCATGATGTCATGCTGACGTCATCAATCACTGTTTCGGATAATGTTGAATTAAATAATTAATTAAAATTTCAGAAATTAATAAAAACTTTAGAAAATCATATCTTTTAAACCGTAACTCCGATGAAAATATTTTATACGTGAAACTTGCTCAGAACGACGATACAAACCCGAATACATCCTCCGTATTCCCGTCAGATGCCCGCAGCTATAAGAACGTTGAACAATTAGACCGATTTCGATAAATGAATAGTGTCCAACCCTAATTAAATAAATCCGAATAAATTCCTAAATTAACTAAATCGCTTAGTTAGGCTGTATATCACCCTGGCCCTGCGTTTAGACATGTCCTGCATCCCTGTTGCATCATTGCCGTGTGTTTACTGTTTCTTCCCCCTCTTCTCTTCGGTAGACTACGAGACCGACGCAGCTGCTGGTGCCCCGACCGACTACGTTGTTGACGACCCCTACTTGCCAGAGCAACCAGGCAAGCCCCCCCCCTTGATCACCAGATATCGCCTATTCTTCTCTATACTGCTTGCATTAGAGTAGTGTAGCCTGTTACTGCTTTCGGTTAATCCTATTCTGCTGCATAGCCTGTCATTGTTGCTACTGTTGTTGATACCTTACCTGCAATCCTAAATGCCTAGTGTAGGATGCTAGTTTGTCATCAATGGCCCTACATTCTCGTCTGTCTGCTATGCTACATTATTGGGCCGTGCTCGCCACGGGTGGCGATTGCGGATATGTATACTACTTATTACATGTGACATCAGATGGATACTAAAGTCGGGTCGGCTCGAGGAGCACCCGCAGGTGATTCACGAATGGGGGCTGAAAGGATTGGCCTCCTCGACGGCCCCCTAAGTGACTCTTTGTTGTGGAGCGGCAGGGCAGGTTGTGACCACCTAGGAAAGAGGTGGGCCTGGCCCTGGTCGTCGTCCGCGGTGATCTCATAATAACACGTTTAACGAGATTGGATATTTGATCTGAGTCTGGCCACTAGCCTATACGCACTAACCAACTACGCGGGAGTAGTTATGGGTATCCCGGCGTCGTGGTATCAGCTGAAGCCTTCTTGACGTCAGCGACTGAGCGGCGCGCGCCGTGTTGGACCGCGATAACGTAACCGCCGTGATCGTGTGGGTTGCTAGGTCTGCTCGCGGCCGCGTACGCAACGTGCAGGAGCGCACTGGGCGATGGGCCCAGACCCCAGAGTGCCTAGGATTAGTCCGGCGTGCTGACCTCTCTGTTGAGCCTAGGTGGGGCTGCGACGTGTGGATCTTCCGAGGCCGGGCATGACCCAGGAAAGTGTGTCCGGCCAAAGGGGATCGAGCGTGTTGGGGAATATGTGGTGCACCCCTGCAGGGAAGTTTATCTATTTGAATAGCCGTGTCCCTCGGTAAAAGGACGACCCGGAGTTGTATTCCGACCTCATGACAACTAGAAATGGATACTTAATAAAACACACCCTTTCAAGTGACAGATATAACCCGGTGGTCGCTCTCTCGCATGGGGGCGACGAGAGGATCGACGGGTAGGATTATGCTATACGTTGTTGCTTGGTTAACTTCCAACTAATCTCTTCTATTGCTTCAAGATGGAGGTTGCCAGAAGCGTAGTCTTCGACAGGACTAGCTATCCCCCTCTTATTCTGGCATTCTGCAGTTCAGTCCACCGATATTGCCTCTTTACACATATACCATGCATATGTAGTATAGATCCTTGCTTGCGAGTACTTTGGATGAGTACTCACGGTTGCTTTCCCCCTCCTTTCCCCCTTTCCCTTCTTGCTGGTTGTCGCAACCAGATGTTGGAGCCCAGGAGCCAGACGCCACCTACGACGACTACTACCACCAGGGCGGAGCCTACTACTACGTCCAGGACGCCGACGACCAGGAGTAGTTAGGAGGATCCCAGGCAGGAGGCCCTGCGCCTGTTCGATCTGTTGTATCCTTGTTTGTGCTAGCCATCTTATGGCACCTTGTTTAACTTATGTCTGTACTCAGATATTGTTGCTTCCGCTGACTCGTCTATGATCGAGCATTTGTATTCGAGCCCTCGTGGCCCCTGGCTTGTATTATGATGCTTGTATGACTTATTTATGTTTTAGAGTTGTGTTGTGATATCTTCCCGTGAGTCCCTGATCTTGATCGTACACGTTTGCGTGCATGATTAGTGTACGATCGAGCCGGGGGCGCCACAGCGCGCCAGCCCCCCCAGGCGCGCCCTGGTGGGTTGTGCCCTCCTCGGCCCACCTTCGGTGCCCCTCTTCTGGTATATAAGTCATTTTGACCTAGAAAAAAATAACGAGAGGACTTTCGGGACGAAGCGCCGCCATCTCGAGGCGGAACTTGGGTAGGAGCACTTTTGCCCTCCGGCGGAGCGATTCCGCCGGGGGAACTTCCCTCCGGAGGGGGAAATCATCGTCATCACCAACAACTCTCCCATCTTTGGGAGGGCCATCTCCATCAACATCTTCAACAACACCATCTCCTCTCAAACCCTAGTTCATCTCTTGTGCTCAATCTTTGTACCGGAACCTTAGATTGGTGCTTGTGGGTGACTAGTAGTGTTGATTACATCTTGTAGTTGATTACTATATAGTTTATTTGGTGGAAGATTATATGTTCGGATCCACTATGCTATTTAATACCCCTCTGATCTTGAGCATGATTATTATTTGTGAGTAGTTACTTTTGTTCTTGTGGTTATGAGAGAAGTCATGTTGCAAGTAATCATGTGAACTTGATATGTGTTCGATATTTTGATGATATGTATGTTGTGATTCACTTAGTGGTGTCATGTGAACGTCGACTACATGGCACTTCACCATATTTGGGACTAAGGGAATGCATTGTGGAGTAGTAATTAGATGATGGGTTGCTAGAGTGACAGAAGCTTAAAACCTAGTTTATGCGCTATTCCGTAAGGGACCGATTTGGATCCAAAAGTTTAATGCTATGGTTAGATTTTATCTTAATACTTTTCTCGTAGTTGCGGATGCTTGCGAGGGGGTTAATCATAAGTAGGAGGTTTGTTCAAGTAAGAACATCACCTAAGCACCGGTCCACCCACATATCAAATTATCAAAGTAGCGAACACGAATCAAACCAACATGATGAAAGTGATATGATGAAATTCCCGTGTACCCTCAAGAACGCTTTGCTTATCATAAGAGACTGTTTTGGCCTGTCCTTTGCCACGAAAAGATTGGGCTACCTTGCTGCACTTTATTTACTGTTACTATTACTTGGTCGTTACAAATTATCTTGCTATCAAACTATTGGTTACCGACAATTTCAGTGCTTGTAGAGAATACCTTGCTGAAAACCACTTGTCATTTCCTTCTGCTCCTCGTTGGGTTCGACACTCTTACTTATCGAAAGGACTACAATTGATCCCCTATATTTGTGGGTCATCAGAGTTCCACTCTCCCCGCAACTAGTCAGACATCTCCCGGCAAATAATGCATAGTAACATAAAACGGGAAAATGTAAACTAGCTACTCTAGCTTCTGACACCCCTCTCTCTTCCCCCACAGTAGTGTCAGCGATGAAATCTGCCATGTCTCTAGGACGTGTCTCACTGTTGCTGCCCTCATAAGGTATTTTGCAAACATTGCAAAAATCATATAATGTCATTTCCTTAGGCTCATCATAGAAGTGAAATTCTACCATGGGAGGTTCCTTCCTAGAATGAAAGCGAAAATTTTGCACAAAGGTATTAGTGAGTAAGAGGTATCGGTCACACTTATCTTGGAGGAAGGGAATGATCCCGGCCTTGTCCGCCAAATAATAGAAATCCTCATAATTCCCCGCCTCCTTCAAGAATATGTCACTTGGCCACTCGCACGGCCGAACTTTCGCCGCACGTGGAAGATTATACTTGGGCTTTTTTCACCGGGGTTTCCTCGGAACCTCGACTAGATGAGCCCCTTAACCACCTCCTCATGGTTCTCTTTTTCTCTGAAATTTTCTGAAATTTTTAGTGACTCAAAATAAAAGTGAACCAAACTTAACAAAACTAATAGCAACTACTCCCACAAGTGTCTAGAGGCTATATCATGCAACAAAACTATTTTGGACCATATAAATTTGACATGCAAGCTCAAGAACATGGTCACCACAGCAGCAAAAATTTGCAATATACAAAGCACTATAGCAAAAACTAATTGGACCAACGGAGGAGTCACATACCAATGAACAATCCCCAAAACAGTTTCAGAAATGGAGCTCCGAGCAAAGAGATCGAAAATGGCAGCAAGATGAGCAAGAACATGGGTTTGAGCAATGGAGTGATTTTTTCTGGAGGAAGAAGAAGTGGATGGGTGGCTGAAATAAGTGAGGGGGCCTACGCGGGCCCCACAAGCCACCTAGGCACGCCCAGGGGGGTGGGCGCGCCCTGTGAGCTTGTGGCTCACAGGTGCACCCCCCTGGGGTGTGTTCAGTGCCCAAAATTCTTAAATATTGCATAAAAAATCATACTAAATTTTCAGGGCATTTGGAGAACTTTTATTTTCTGGTCATTTTTTATTGCACGGAAAATTCAGAAAATAGTAAAACAATAGCATTTTTACTTTATTAATTCTAAATAACAGAAAGTAGAGGATGGGTATAGAAGGTTGTGTTTACTAAATTCATCCATCTCATGCCCGTCAAAAGGAATCCATTAACAAGGTTGATCAAATCTTATTAACAAACTTCTTCCGAATGACATGAAACCGGAGAATCTTCGTATAGCACTAGGTTACCTCAACGGGGATATGTATGTCCCCAACAATAAGAATATCATATTTCTTTTTTACAGTAGGAACAGGGAATTCAAAACCTCCAATAGTAATTGTTGAAATTTTTCCAATAGAATTGATACTATTCACTTAAGGCTGTTTTTTCGGAAAGTGTACCGTATGCTCATTACCATTAACATGAAAAGTGACATTGCCTTTATTGTAATCAGTAACAGCTCTTGCAGTGTTCAAAAAGGGTCTACTAAGGATGATCGACATACTGTCGTCCTCAGGTATATCAAGAATAACAAAGTCCGTTAAGATAGTAATATTTGCAACTATGACATGCACATTCTCACAAATACCGATGGGTATAGTAGTTGATTTACTGGCCATTTGCAAAGAGATTTCAGTGGGTGTTAACTTATTCAAATCAAGTCTACGATATAAAGAGAGAGACATAACACTAACACCAGCTCCTAAATCACATAAAGCAGTTTTAACATAGTTCCTTTTAATGGAGCAAGGTATAGTTGGTATTCCTGGATCTCCTAGTTTCTTTGGTATTCCACCTTTAAATGTATAATTAGCAAGCATGGTGGAAATTTCAGCTTCCGGTATCTTTCTTTTATTTGTAACAATATCTTTCATATACTTAGCATAAGGAGACACTTTCAGAATATCAGTCAAACGCATGCGCAAAAAGACAGGTCTAAGCATTTCAACAAAGCGCTCAAATTCTTCATCATCCTTATTCTTTGAAGCTTTAGGAGGGAAGGGCTTGGGTTTCTGAACCCATGGTTCCCTTTCATTCCCATGTTTTCTAGCAATGAAGTCTCTCTTATCATATCTTTTATTCTTAGGTTGTGGGCTATCAAGATCAACAGCAGGTTCTTTCTCCACATCATTATCATTACTAGGTTGAGGATCTACATGAACATCATCATTATTATTATTACTAGGTTCATGTTCATCACCATATTGTGTTTCAGCATCAGAAATAGAAATATCATTTGGATTCTCATGTGTGTCTATAATAGGTTCACTAGAAGCATCCAAAGTCCTATCATCTTTCTTTTTTATTTCTAGATGTACTAGGTGCATCAGTATTAATTCTCTGAGAATCTTGTTCAACTCTCTTAGGATGGCCTTCAGGATACAAAGGTTCCCGAGTCATTTTACCACCTCTAGTCACAACTCTAACAGCATGATCATTCTTTTTATTGTTCATCTCATTAAGCAAATCATTTTGTGCCTTGAGAACTTGTTCTACTTGAGTTTTTACCATGGAAGCATGTTTACTAACAACCTTGAGATCATTAACAGTTCTAAACATATAGTCACTCAAGCGTTCAATCATATAAGCATTTCTTTTCAATTGTCTACTAACATATGCATTGAAGTTTTCTTGTTTAACAATAAAGTTATCAAATTCATCCAAGCATTGACTAGTAGATTTATTATAAGGGATATCACCTTCATCAAATCTATAGAGAGAATTTACCTCTACTACCTGTGTCGGGGTATTAAGACCATGTATTTCTTTGATAGGTGGTAAATTCTTAACATCTTCAGCTTTAATACCTTTTCTTTCATAGATTTCTTTGCCTCTTGCATATCCTCAGGACTAAGAGATAGAATACCTCTCTTCTTCGGAGTTGGCTTAGGAGGTGGTTCGGGAAGAGTCCAATCATTATCATTACTCAATATATTATTCAATAATACTTCAGCTTGTTCAACAGTTCGTTCCCTGAAAACACAACCAGCACAACTATCTAGGTGGTCCCTAGAAGCATCGGTTAGTCCATTATAAAAGATATCAAATATTACATTTTTCTTGAGAGGATGATCCGGCAAAGCATTAAGTAATTGGAGAAGCCTCCCCCAAGCTTGTGGGAGACTCTCTTCTTCAATTTGCACAAAGTTAAATATTTCCTGTAACGCAGCTTGTTTCTTATGAGCAGGAATTTTTTTCCAGAGAAGTAATATATCATATCCTGGGGACTACACACACAACCAGGAGCAAGAGAATTAAACCATATCATAGCATCACCCTTTAACGAGAAAGGAAACAACTTAAGAATATAGTAATAGCGAATTTTTTCCTGATGAGCAAATAGGGTGGCTATGTCATTCAATTTAGTAAGATGTGCCACAACAGTTTCAGTTTCATAACCATGGGAAGGATCAGGTTCCACCAAAGTAATTAACTCAGGATCGACAGAGAATTTATAATCCTTATCAGTAACAAAGATAGGTGAAGTAGCAAACTTAGGATCATATTGCATTCTAGCATTCAAAGATTTTTCTTTCAACTTGACTAGTAACTTCTTAAGATCCTCTCTATCCTTACAAGCAAGAAAGTCCCTAGCTACCTCTCCATCCATAACATAACCCTCATGTATAACAGGCAATTCATATCTAGGAGTGCTAGGTCTAATGGGTGTCTCGAAGTTTTCAGTTTCAATAATTTCATCAGTTTCAGCATTCTCAATATCTTTAGCTCTAGCAAGTTGTTCATCAAGAAATTCACCCAGTGGCATAGTTTTATCAAAAGTAGTAGCATCATCATAAGCATCATTCATATCAGAAGTAGCATCATCAATTACTTGCAACATATCAAGATTAATAGCAGGTGGTGGTGTCGCAAGCTTACTCAAAACAGAAGGTGAATCAAGTGCAGAGCTAGATGGCAGTTCCTTACCTCCCCTCATCGTAGAGGGAAAAATCTTGGTTCTGGTATCTTTCAGATTCTTCATAGTGATCAACAGATATAAATCCCAAGTGACTCAGCAAATAGAGCTTTGCTCCCCGGCAACAGCGGCACAAAAAGGTCTTGATAACCCACAAGTATAGGGGATCGCAACAGTTTTCGAGGGTAGAGTATTCAACCCAAATTTATTGACTCGACACAAGGGGAGCCAAAGAATATTCGCTAGTATTAGCAGTTGAGTTGTCAATTCAACCACACCTGAAAGACTTAATATCTGTAGCAAAGTATTTAGTAGCAAAGTAGTATGGAAGTAACGGTAATGGTGGAAATAGTAACAGTAGCACTTTTGTAGTGATTGTAATAGCAACAACGACAAAGTAACTTAGCAAAGATCAATATGTGAAAAGCTCGTAGGCATTGGATCAGCAATGGATAATTGTGTTGGATAATATTCATCATGTATTTGTCATAACCTAGGGTGACACAGAACTAGCTCCAATTCATCAATATAATGTAGGCATGTATTCCGTGTATAGTCATACGTACTTATGGAAAAGAACTTGCATGACATCTTTTATCCTACCCTCCCGTGGTAGTGGGGTCCAAAAGGAAACTAAGGGATATCACTACTAAAAAAAGACACGTCCGTGACATTTTGGGCTGAATGATTTTTTTTTCTGTTATGCTTATGACACTTCTATGACGATAATTATGACAAAAACCGGTATCATCATAGATGTGGTGGGCTCCTACTTCTATGACAAAAAATCATGACAGAAAATGGGCTTTTCGTCCTGGGCGGGCCGGAGACGCACATGCATGACATTCTTTGGGCCGTCCATGACAGAAAAAATCGTGGTAGAAGCGAGGGCGAGGAAAATTTCAGGGAGTTCCCGGTTACGGTGGGTGGTCCGGGCCGAGCGATGCACAAAGGGATTGCGTGTTTCTCTCGTACACGTACGCGCATGTGTGCGAGGCGTTGGGCTCTAACTGAACCCGAGTGAGGCGTTCGCTTACTGAACCCGAGCGATTGCACTAGCTACGTTACTGAACCCGAGCGATCGATCCCTTGGCTGTTAACTGAACCAGAGCGATTCCTTCACTACTGCTGCTAACTGAACCCGAGCGATCGATCGCTACGCGCTGCTGCCTCTTGATGAATAGTGAACGTGGGGGTTGTGGTTGAACGAGTCGAGACGTACGTGGTTGGGGTTGGATGAATAGTTCCCGGTGGGGGTTGGATGAACAGTAGCCGTGGTAGTATATATAGGCCGTTGTCGCTGGATGAATAGGAGCCCGAGAGGAGGCCGCCACAGCTGAGCTGGTTGGGTGTGGATGAACAGGACCCCGTGGAGGGCTGGTTGAACAGTAGCCAGTGGAGGGCTGGATGAACAGTAGCCCGTGGATGAACAGTACCTGGTGGAGGCAGGAGGAAGACGCGGTGGATGAATAGTGCATGTGGAGGCTGAAGGAAGTCGACGGTGGGTGAACAGTATCCCGTGGAGTCCCATTTTGTGGTACGCCACACCCCTCCCGATGAACAGGACCCCCGTTTCGACCATAACCGGTCGAACAGAAGTCCGTTTCCTCCGTACTGCGGTACGCCAGACCCCGTTTCGGCTGTTCCGTCCAAGCCGGTTGGCTCCCGTTGAACCGGACGCATTCCAACCCAGTCTGCTGCCTCCCGATGAACAGGACGCTGTTTCTCCATTCCGACCCAGCCGGTTGGCTGCCTGATGAACAGGACGCCGTTGCTGCCGTCCGTTGCCTCTCCATGTACACGAGCCCTGGCCGTACGTATGCGCGAGTACGCGTTCGAGACCCCGCTCGTATGTATGTATATGGCCGTATTTTTTGGCATGTGGCTGTACGTACGTGTACACGGTTTAGAAGGGACTGCCTGAACTGCTACGTCGGGGGCTCTACTACTACACGTGCCGCCGCTTGCTCGGCCACCGTTCATCGTTGCAGAGAGACCGATCGACCAGTATGTACATACATGTTCGCGACAACACTACGTACACTTCGACCAGGTGGGTCCCGGCTGTCAGGGAGGATAAGGACGCACTTCCTTGCGTGCGAAGTAATTGATGGTCGGTCCGAGCTGTCAGGGGGAGGATTCATCTTTTTTCACGCCTAACATGGAGGCACTTTCCTTGCGTCCGAAGACATAGCTGGTGGGTCCCAGCTGTCAGGGGGGAAAATGTTTTTTTTCGCAAAATACAGCTAAGCCAAATATAGAGGCCCTTCCGGTAGGTCCCTGCTATCAGGTGGAGGAATCATTATTTTGCACGTAATAAGGAGGCACTTCCTTGCTGCTGCCGTGGACCCAGCTGTCAGCCTCTCCACGTACAGTCCTCTTCCGATGTAAGTCATTTCTTGACCACGTTGACCACGCCGCGCCGAGAGCACCAAGGCGGTGGACGACGGTGAGGCCTAGGAAGGGAATGACCCGGAGCCGGGGAAGACTCGACAGTTGTTTTGAAGGAAATATGCCCTGGAGGAAATAATAAAGTTGTTATTTTATATTTCCTTATTCATGATAAAGGTTTATTATTCATGCTAGAATTGTATTGGTCGGAAACCATAATACATGTGTGAATACATAAAAAACACCGTGTCCCTAGTAAGCCTCTACTAGAATAGCTCGTTGATCAAAGATGGTTAAGGTTTAGTGACCATGGACATGTGTTGTAATTTGATAACGGGATCACATCATTAGGAGAATGATGTGATGGACAAGACCCATCCGTTAGCTTAGCATAATGATCGTTCAGTTTTATTGCTATTGCTTTTTTCATGTCAAATACATATTCCTTCGACTATGAGATTACGCAACTCCTGGATACCGGAGGAATGCCTTGTGTGCTATCAAACGTCACAACGTAACTGGGTGATTATAAAGATGCTCTACAGGTATCTCCGAAGGTGTTTGTTGAGTTGGCATAGATCGAGATTAGGATTTGTGCTACTTCTTGAGCTTGCGTTGGTTTTTCCCTTGAAGAGGAAAGGGTGATGCAGCAAAGTAGAGATAAGTATTTCCCTCAGTTTGAGAACCAAGGTATCAATCCAGTAGGAGACAATGCACAAATCACCTAATACCTGGACAAACAATCAAACAACTTGCACCCAACGCGATAAAGGGGTTGTCAATCCCTTCACGGTTATTTGCAAAAGTGAGATCTGATAGAGATAGATAAACAGTAAAGTAAATATTTTTGGTATTTTTGGTTTATAGATCGGAAAGTAAAAGATTGCAAAATAGTAGATTGGAAACTAATATGATGGAAAATAGTAGATCGGAAACTTATATGATGGAAAATAGATACTTATATGATGGAAATAGACCCGGGGGCCATAGGTTTCACTAGAGGCTTCTCTCAAGATAGCAAATAATATGGTGGGTAAACAAATTGCTGCCGAGCAATTGATCGAAAAGCACAAAGTTATGACGATATCTAAGGCAATGATCATGAATATAGGCATCACGTCCGTGTCAAGTAGACCGAAACGATTCTGCATCTACTACTATTACTCCACACATCGACCGCTATCCAGCATGCATCTAGAGTATTAAGTTCATAAAGAACAGAGTAACGCATTAAGTAAGATGACATGATGTAGAGGAATTAACTCAGGCAATATGATGAAAACCCCATCTTTTTATCCTCGATGGCAACAATACAATACGTGCCTTGCTGCCCGTACTGTCACTGGGAAAGGACACCGCAAGATTGAACCCAAAGCTAAGCACTTCTCCCATTGCAAGAAAAACCAATCTAGTTGGCCAAACCAAACCGATAGTTCGAAGAGAATTACAAAGATATCAAATCATGCATAAAAGAATTCAGAGAAGATTCAAATAATATTCATAGATAAGCTGATCATAAATCCACAATTCATTGGATCTTGGCAAACACACCGCAAAAAAGTATTACATCGAATAGATCTCCAAGAGCATCGAGGAGAACATGGTATTCAGAATCAAAGAGAGAGAAGAAGCCATCTAGCTACTAGCTATGGACCCGTAGGTCTGTGGTAAACTACTCATGCTTCATCGGAAGGGCAATAGGGTTGATGTAGAAGCCCTCCATGATCGAATCCCCCTCCGGCAGGGTGCCGGAAAAGGTCCCTAGATGGGATCTCATGGGTACGGAAGGTTGCGGTGGTGGAAAAGTGTTTTCGTGGATGCCTCTGGTGGTTTGGGAATATTTGGGAATATATAGGCGAAAGAATTAGGTCAGGAGGGTCACGGGGGGCCCACAAGGGTGGGGGGCGCGCCCTACCCCCTGGGCGCGCCCTCTGTCCTTGTGGCCGCCTCGTGGCTCCTCCGACTTCATCTCCAAGTCTCCTGGTTGTCTTCTGGTCCAAGAAAAATCATCGCAAAGGTTTTATTCCGTTTGGACTCCGTTTGGTATCGGAGAGGTATCTCTGGGCCCTCTCGGTAATACACATCATAAGCTTGCAAGCAAACACCTAAGGAGTTGGTCATGAGGTGATGTATTACGGAATGAGTAAAGAGACTTGCCAGTAATGAGATTGAACTAGGTATGAAGATACCGACGATCGAATCTCGGGCAAGTAACATACCGATGGACAAAGGGAATTACGTATGTTGTCATAACAGTTCGACCGATAAAGATCTTCGTAGAATATGTAGGAACCAATATGAGCATCCAGGTTCCGCTATTGGTTATTTACCGGAGAGGTGTCTCAGTCATGTCTATATAGTTCTCGAACCCGTAGGGTCCGCACGCTTAACGTTCGTTGACGATATAATATTATATGAGTTATGTGATGTGGTGACTGAATGTTGTTCGGAGTCTCGGATGAGATCACGGACATGACGAGGAGTCTCGAAATGGTTGAGAGGTAAAGATTGATATATAGGACGATGGTATTCGGACACCGGAAGTGTTTCGGGAGGTACCGGGTACTTATCGGGTCACTGGAAGGGGTTCTGGGCACCCCCGGCAAAAGATATGGGCCTTATGGGCCAAGAGGGGAAATGCACCAGCCACCAAGGGCTGGTGCGCCCCCCATATGGGCCGAACCAGGAGGAGAAGGAAAGAGGGGAAGGGAAAGGAAAGGGGGGGATTCGGCCTCCCCCTTCCTTCCCTCCCCCCTCTTGTTTCCTTCCCCCTCCGGCAAATATGGCAGGGGGGCGCGGCCAAGGGGAGACCCCAAGTAGGATTCGGCCTACTTGGGGCGCCTCCTGGCAGCCTCCCCTCTCCCTCCCACCTATATATATGTGGGGGGCGCCCTAGCACACACCAGACAATTGCTTAGCCGTGTGCGGCGCCCCCCTCCACCGTTTACATCCCCGGTCATATTTTCGTAGTGCTTAGGCGAAGCCCTGCGGAGATCACTTCACCATCACTGTCACCACACCGTCGTGCTGACGGAACTCATCTACTACCTCGACGTCTTGCTGGATCAAGAAGGCGAGGGACGTCACCGAGCTGAACGTGTGCAGAACTCGGAGGTGCCGTAAGTTCGACTACATCAACCGCGTTACTAAATGCTTCCGCTTACGGTCTATGAGGGTACGTAGACACACTCTCCCCCTCGTTGCTATGCATCTCCATGGATAGATCATTGCGTGTGCGTAGAATTTTTTTTGTTTTCCATGCAACGATTCCCAACAGTGGCATCCGAGCCAGGTCTATGCGTAGATGATATGCAAAAGTAGAACACAGAGAGTGGTGGGCGATGATAGTCATACTGCTTACCACCAACGTCTTATTTTGATTTGGCGGTATTGTGGGATGAAGCAGCCCGGACCAACCTTACATGTTCACGCACATGAGACCGGTTCCACTGACTGACATGCAACTAGTTTTGCATAAAGGTGGCTGGCGGGTGTCTGTTTCTCCTACTTTAGTTGAATCGAATTTTACTGCGGCCGGTCCTTGAAGAAGGTTGAAACAGCAAACTCGACGAAACACCGTTGTGGTTTTTTTGCCGTAGGTAAGAATGGTTCTTGCTGGAAACCCGTAGCAGCCACGTAAAACTTGCAACAACAAAGTAGAGGACATCTAACTTGTTTTTGCAGGGTCTGTTGTGATGTGATATGGTCAAGACATGATGTGATATACGTTATTGTATGAGATGATCATGTTTTGTAAGATATCTGGCAACCGGCAGGAGCCTTATGGTTGTCTCTTTATTGTATGAAATGCATACGCCATGTAATTGCTTTACTTTATCACTATGCGTTAGCGATAGTTGTAGAAGCAATAGTTGGTGAGACGACCACGACGCAATGATGGAGATCAAGGTGTCGAGCCGGTGATGATGGAGATCATGACGATGCTTTGGAGATGGAGATCAAAAGCACGAGATGATGATGGCCATATCATGTCACATATTTTGATTGCATGTGATGTTTATCTTTTATGCATCTTATTTTGCTTAGTACAGCGGTAGCATTATAAGATGATCCCTTCACTAAATTTCAAGGTAAAAGTGTTCTCCCTGAGTATGCACCATTGCTATAGTTCGTCGTGTTGAGACACCACGTGATGATCGGGTGTGATAGACTCTACGTTCACATACAATGGGCGCAAGACAGTTTTGCACATGCGGAATACTTGGGTTAAACTTGACGAGCCTAGAATGTACAGACATGGCCTCAGAACACTGGAGATCGAAAGATCGAACGTGAATCATATAGTAGATATGATCAACATAGAGATGTTCACCATTGATGACTACCCCATCTCACGTGATGATCGGACATGGGTTAGTTGATTTGGATCACGTATCACTTAGATGACTTGAGGGATGTCTATTTAAGTGGGAGTCCTTAAGTAATATGATTAATTGAACTTAATTTTTCATGAACTTAGTCCTGATAGTATTTGCATATCTATGTTGTAGATCAATGGCCCGTGCTACCGTTCCCCTGAATTTTAATGCATTCCTAGAGAAAGCTAAGTTGAAAGATGATGGTAGCAACTACATGGACTAGGTCCGTAACTTGAGGATTATCCTCATTGCTGCACAGAAGAATTATGTCCTTGATGCACCACTAGGTGACAAGCCCCCTGCCGCTAATCTAGACGCTTTGAACGTCTGGCAGACGCGGTCTGATGACTACTCTATAGTTCAGTGTGCCATGCTTTACGGCTTAGTACCGGGACTTCAAAGACGTTTTGAACGTCATGGAGCATATGAGATGTTCCAAGAGTTGAAGTTAATATTTCAAGCAAATTCCCGGGTTGAGTGATATGAAGTCTCCAACAAGTTCTATAGCTGCAAGATGGAGGAGAACAGTTCTGTCAGTGAACACATACTCAAAATGTCTGGGTACTATAATCACTTGACTCAGCTGGGAGTTGATCTTCCAGTTGAGTGTGTCATTGACAGAGTTCTTCAATCACTGCCACCAAGCTACAAAGGCTTTGCAATGAACTATAATATGCAAGGGATGAACAAAACAATTCCCGAGCTCTTCGCAATGCTTAAAGCCGCGGAGGTAGAAATCAAGAAGGAGCATCAAGTGTTGATGGTTAACAAGACCACTAGTTTCAAGAAAAAGGGCAAGGGAAAGAAGGGGAACTTCAAGAAGAATGGCAACACTACAAAAAAAAAGACACATCCGTGACATTTTGGGCCGAATGAATTTTTTTTCTATCGTGCTTATGACACTTCTATGACGATAATTGTGAAAAAACCCGATATCATCATAGATGTGGTGGGCTCCTACTTCTATGACAAAAAATCATGACAGAAAATGGGCTTTTCGTCCTGGGCGGGCCGAAGATGCAGCTGCATGACATTCTTTGGGCCGTCCATGACGGAAAAAATCATGATAGAAGCGAGGGCGAGGAAAATATCGAGAAGTTCCCGGTTACGGTGGGTGGTCGGGGCCGAGCGATGCACGGAGGTTTGCGTGTTTTCTCTCGTATACGTATGCACGTGTGTGCGAGGCGTTGGGCTCTAACTGAACCCGACTGAGGCGTTCACTTACTGAACCCGAGTGATTGCACTAGCTACGTTACTGAACCCGAGCGATCGATCCCTTGGTGGCTGACTGAACCCGAGCGATTCCTTCGCTGTTGCTGATAACTGAACCGAGCGATCGATCACTACTGCTGCTTACTGAAGCCGATCGAGCCCCCGTGCGAGACGTAGCCAGCCGGTGTTGGGTTGCCTCTCGATGAACAGTGAGCGTTGCTACCGTGCGTGCGTTACGTAGAATGAGTTGAGATGTGGTGAGTTGAGCCGGTTGGTTGGCTGTGGATGAACAGTTCCCGGTGGGGGTTGGATGAACAGGACCCCGTGGTAGTAGGCCGTTGCCGCTGGATGAACAGGACCCCCGAGGAGGCCGGCGCACCCCAGCCGGTTGGGGGTGGATGAACAGGACCCCGTGGAGGCTCTATGAACAGCAGCCGGTGGAGGCTAGATGAACAGTAGCCGTGGATGAACAGTAGCCCGTGGAGGCTGGAGGAGGTCGACGGTGGATGAACAGTAGCCTGTGGAGGCTAGAGCGAGGCAGTAGACGGTGGATGAACAGGACCCCGTTTCGACCATAGGCGCTCCAACACAAGTCCGTTTCCTCCATTTTGCGGTACGCCACACCCCTCCCGATCAACAGGACCCCGTTTCGACCGTAGGCACTCCAACACAAGTCCGTTTCCTTCGTTTTGCGGTACGCCAAACCCTTCCCGATGAACAGGACCCCGTTTCGACTGTACGCGGTCGAACAGAAGGCCTGTTTCCTCTGTTCTATGGTACGCCATACCTCGTTTCGGCTGTTCCGTCCAAGACGGTTGGCTCCTGATGAACACGACGTATTCCATTGCCTCCCGATGAACACGACGCATTCCATTGCCTCCCGATGAACATGACGCAGTTTCTTCGTTCCGACCCAGCCGGTTGGCTTCCGATGAACAGGATGCCGTTGCTGCCGTCCGTTGCCTCTCCATGTACACGAGCCCTGGCCGTACGTATGCGCGAGTACGCGTTCGAGACCCCGCCCGTATGTACATACGTGGCCGTATTTTTTGGCATCTGGCTGTATGTACGTGTACACGGTTTTGACTGGACTGCCTGAACTGCTACCGCTCCTTACTCGGCCACGGTTCATCATGGCAGACAAACCGATCGACCAGTATGTACACACACAACGCTATGTACGCTTCGACCGGGTGGGTCCCAGCTGTTAGGGAGGATAAGAACACACTTCCTTGCGTGCGAAGATATAGCTGGTGGGTCCCAGCTGTCAGGGGGAAGAATCATTTTTTTTTCGTAATAAGGACGCACTTCCTTGCGTGCGAAGATGTAGCTGGTGGGTCTCAGCTGTCAGGGGGAGAAAACATTATTTTTCAGGGTAAAAAGGATGCAGTTGCATGCATGCGTCCATGGGCATGGTGCGTCCCCACTGTCAGCCTCTACACGTACAGTCATCTTTCGATGACTCTCGTTTGTTGACCACGTTGACCACACCGTGCAGAGCGCACCAAGGCTGGTGGACGACGGCGAGTGTAACACCCCAAAAATTCAACCATGATTTTGTTAAGTAAAAATTGGCCAGAAATAAAAAAATTAAATTATATTGGGTATTTTATTAAATTTAGAATATTTTCTGCCCTTTGTTTTTCAAAATTCTTCCCTCCATATAGAATTTTTTGCAGAATAATGTGGGTTTTGGGTAGTAACCATTAAACATTTCAATTATATTTTAAATAACAGTAGGAAATTATTTTCATAATAAAATTTTGCCCAATATAATTATTTTAACAGCATTTTCAATTCTTTAAATGCCTCTGTTGCACTACAACCACTTCAAATAATTCTTTCAAAATTCCACAAAAATTATGGGAGGTCATATGATGCCTACATATCACTTTTATGCAAAAACCTACCTTGGTCTTTTGTAAATTTTGAGCATAACAATCTCTTTTCATTTCTGTCCCATTTCTGAGTTATAACTACAACCTCTATTTTCCTTGCTCCAAAAATTCTAAAAAATTTCCACACCCTAGTCCTTCCAACCAAACCCTTTACTCCAGAATCTTAGCCCTATATGATTTTTTAAAAGCCACCAAATAACCTACTGTAGTTTCTGTCCAGAAATGAATTCTGATAAAACTTGCACTAGCAAGTTCCTCTTCTTGCCAAACGAACTCCACTATAATCTCTACCCACTAGGGAGACACCATTCTGTTAATTTTCACTTCCAAAAAAATCATCTAGATGGCTCTGGCATTCTATCAAACACATTGTGGGCATGGCAGAATTTGGCAACTTATCAAAACTACATTAGAAACTTGTTCTTCATGCCCACCAAACATGTCCACCAGCTTTACCATCCAAAGTACCCCAATCCCGTTAAGTTTTGCTTGCAACAAACCTATCTAGGACCCCCGTGGCATTTGATTGAGCACGCTGCGTGCATGCACTGGGCGTGGCCAGAGCGCCCGCGCCGCACCCGACGGCGCCCGAGCCACTGCCGTGCCTCAGCTGCCTCCCTCGCTCATCCTAGTCCTTCTCTGGATTGCCTCGACCACGATGAGCCTTGCCGACACGTTCCCTTGGCCGCTAGCGCCGCCCGCCGCCTCCCACGCTGACCGGAGCCGCCGCCCTATGAATCCCGCTCGGCCACGACTCCCCTCGCTTAACTACCAGCTGCCCGAGCTCATCCGCGGGCGGCCACCATCCTGACCGACCCCGCTGACCTCCCCACCGACCCTCACCAGCCACCCAACGGCCTCACCCGTCGCATTAATGGCCGTCGCCGACGTGCCTTCCTCTGGAAGCCACGGCACCGCGTCGCTCCCGCCTATAAATTCCCTCCCCGAGCTCTCTCTTGTCATCGGCACCTTCCCTCCCTCCTCTCCAAGCCTCCCTAAGTATTCAAACGACCGGAGACGGTCGTCTTCCTCGCTTCCAGTAGCTTCTGCCGCCGGCACATCCTCGATGGTTCCGGCAAAACCACAGCTCCCCCTCCTCCAATCTATTCACCAACAGCTCCCTACTAACCCCACGAGTCCGTCCCACCTCTCAATTTAGCTCGAGGTAGCCCATGGGCGGAACTCCCCTTCTGCCCGACGCCGCCGTCCACCGGAATCAGCATCGCTGGTGAATCCGTCCACCACAGCTGCCATGACGAGCACCGGACGAGCCACCACGGGCTCCTAAACACGTAGGTGGCCCCATCTTCCCAAACGGCGCCACCATTTGCCGGTAATCGCCGCTGGAAGAACTCTCTGTTCTGTCGAGGAGAAAGGAGGGCGCGCAGCGACCAGTCAAGCCTGACTGGTGGGGCCGCGGGACCCACCGTCAGTGACTGGAAGTCACGCCCGTGCGGCCTCCCGTGCGGCTGGGCGAATGGGCTCGGCCCAGTAACACCAGAACTATACAGTGCTCAGGGCGCATCTCTGTTTCTCTCCTTTTTTCATTTTCAGCATATTTTCAGATAATTCTACTGTGGCCATTTCTAACCCAAAATTAACGATTCAAATTTCTACAGATTTATAAAATCATATTCTATTAATCTAACTAGGGTGAACATTTTTGATAAGCTTAGTTTTTGTTGGGTCTATTTAATAGTACTTTTAATCATTTATTTCAGCTAAGAAATTTCATAAGTAATTCATATGAACTCCAAATAAATTGATTCTTTTTCTGTTATTTCTCATTTTTCATCTAGTTTATTTTAGTATTTATTCCAAAAATTTCTAGACAACTTTTTAGCACTGTTGTTGCTATATGTGGTAATTCAAATATTTTTGAAAATAGGAATTGGAGGGAAGATAAAATTTTCAAAACTTTTGGAGTGCACCCCACACTTCTGCATGCTCGAGGCAAGCATCTTGAACACTTGATATGGTGATTGCATGGTTGAATTATTTGCAAGAATAATTAAATCATGAGTATGTTGAATTCGAATAAATTTTGCATATAGCTAGTTATGCATGCATGATTCCTTGATGATATTGCATCTGCATGAAGCATGAATAAGGATGGTCACTTTCACATGTCACATATGTCTATGTGATCCGGACTAAACTACAGGAAAGAATCAGTCACGAGAAAGGTGACCTGAGTTGGAAATCTCGTTGTGACAAGAATGATCAGTAAGGGCATGTTGGGACATGCCGGGTGGTGATGCTGTTGGGTATCACCAAGGAATATATTGTGCTAACCACTGTAGGAAAACTTAACCTCCTGAGTCGACCGTAGAGCGAGTCTTGTTCCGGTAACCCCCATACTTGTTTCGTGCTGCCACTTGTCCCTGCCACAGGTAGGGTACGGTTCAGTAAGTTGTTAACCCCTTTCCGTGCACACACCACATAGAGGGCTATGATGAGGGTTTCCACGATGGTGGACTAAATCCTGTCATCGGGTCAGGGGGCATGGGTGTATCCGGTTGTGACCGAGAGGGGGGCACCCCTTGGAATCCGCGCGTATTAATAGTGATCCCATGCTACTCGAGATTGTTGTCTCCCCGACTTAGAGTTTTTCTGGAACGATGTTTTGGGTGATTCCTGGCATCCGGACAGTTAATCTGGTGTGTGCTGGTCAGGTGTGTTTTCAACCCAAAGACTGTAATGGGAATTAGTCAGTGTCACGGTACTGACTAAAGAAATCCTTTACTTGTGGGTAAAGAGTACACCCTCTGCAGAGTTTAAACCTATTCGAATAGCCATGTCCGCGGTTAAGGACTATAGTCTGGGTTGGCCAAGTGTCGGTCTCGGGAGGAAAATAATTAAATTGTGCTAGAATTATTTTGCAGAATAATTATTGTCACCCTGACGCTACCATGAATATTTTGCTATGCATATTAACATTATTGTGGTTATGCATATTATTGTGGACTAACCCATTTCTCTTATTTTATTTTCCTGAGTGTCTCAGGGGCTAGCTAGACTACCCCGAGCATTCGGTTTTATTTTCAAGACCTCTCCATGGCGTCCCTTGAGTTCTCAGGCGGTCTATCACGCCACTACTCTTGTGGATACCCGATTGGCATTTCTTTTCAAGACCGACCATGGCGTCACTTTTTGACACCCGACTGGCATTTCTTTTCAAGACCTCTTCATGGCGTCCCTCGAGTTCTCAGGCGGTCAATCATGCCACTACTCTTGTGGATACCCATTAGGCATTTCTCTTCAAGACCTACCGTGGTGTCACTTTAGACATCCGACCGGCATTTCTTTTTTTCTTTTTTTAAACTTTCCTTGTTTACCACTAATTTTTTTATATATTCATTTATTTGTACATGCTAATATGTTATCATGCCATGATTTAATTCCTGTCAGCATGCATTTAATATAGTCCAGCATGAGCATACGCATATAGTTTGGTTCATCATGATCATATATTTTTATCTGCTGCATTCGGTATGTCTTTTGTTCATGATGTTTGCGAGTACATTCCAACATACTCACAGGCTTGTCCCTGGCTACTTACTTGGCCAGGTCAGGATTTCAGCGAGGAGTACCACATCGACGTCCGTGCGGAGCCTAGGATGGCAGCCACGCGGGATAGGAATTATCCAGGTCAGCCGTTCCTGTGGGAATGGAGCCCCATCGACATTGGAGAACCACAAGTCGCTTCCGTCACCCGTCACCAGATATCATCTTTGTATCATTAGACCTTTATGGACTTGTATCCAATTCTTGTAATTGCTTGGTAATCTGTAACAAGGACGTGTCCACCAGTAACGGTAAACCTGGGCTGGTGATGACACGAGGGGTTAATTTCTGGGATTTTTTGTGACCCAGCCCCGACAGCGAGGCCCCAGACTGGAATGCCCCGGAGATGGGGAAGACGCGGCAGTGGAGTCACAGACGGAGAGGAGTGGGAAACTTGACTGGTTCGGGTGCGGGGTGGGCATACACTCGGCAGAGAATAACAGAAGGTGCAGAGGAGTGGAGGGATGGCTTGGCCGTCGGTGGGGTAGCGTTTTGCTGCGAGGCGCGCAAAACAGCGCCGCTGGACGCCGGAGGCTGGAGCAGGCGGTCCCGGCAGCGCTGGGGAAAGAAGACGAGAGATTGAAGAAGAATGCCGGCCGTTGGATGTAAATCCAACGCCTTGCTTAGGCTTCGACCTTTGTATTTTTATTTTTTGCGAAAGTGCTTAGGCTTCGACCTACTGGCCCATATGTCAGCCAGTCCATTTGGTTTTTTTAGTCCATTTGGTGGGCTGGGTGAAACAATGATGTAGCGTCTATGCAGCCCGTTTATATATTATGTTAGAATTTAAAGCCCATTTGCATTTTTCTCGAAATCCGCGGACTTGCTGGGCTGGGTGAAAATATCATGTTGGGCTGGACGAAGAAATGTTATAAAAACATAAACACATGATTGCACGTCTATTACTGCATTGGTCAGTAAAATCTTTGCAAACTTATGTACGCAATCACCAGGAGTTAACTTGCCAAGTTATATATAAACAATTATTATTATTATTATTTTGTAAGAACTTTTGATTTACGAAATAAAATATCATTTTAATTTGATGAGTTAATAGGACGTGGGGTATTATTATTTTTTAGGCTAGACATGGGACAGTTGAGTTGGTTCTTGGGAAAAGTATTGGGAGAAAACTCAGATTACATCGAAAAAGAAAGTGGGAGAAAATTCAGGTCTAGGATTAATGAAAACAAAAAATAAAGGAAGTGGGAAGGTCTATAAAATGGTTGGACGAACGACAGGTTTAACGGAACCTTATGTTATTTCTATTATATATATGTAATAAAATAAGATATAAATATAAATATATATACTATTATAGAAGGGAAACCATAGGTTCAGTTTTGCATTCTTATAGAAAAATAGAACTGAGCTGTGCGTCGTCTTGAAAAAACAAACATAACTTGGGCTGCTGATGTTATAGACAAGCTAGGCTGGGAGGCCCAGAGGCCGCTTGATACCTGCTGGACCCAAAAAAAGTTGAAACATGTCGTGGGCTGCGCATGTTAAACAACAAAACCTAGGCCATGGACCTGGTGGGCCCGGGACTGTCAGCCTCTCGATGAACAGTCGTCTCCCGATTCCTCTTGTTTTGCTAACCATGTTGGGAATGACATACAGCGGTGCCGCGGCGAGAGCACCAAGGCAGAGGACGACATCGAGACCTCGGACCGAACGAACCGGAGCGGGGGAAGATGCAGACGGATGGGAGTACGAGGGTTGACTTGTTTGGGTGTAGGGTGGGCCGGTGGAGCTGCCTCCGCCGGACAATGTGTAGGAGTAGAGGGATGGCCTGGCCAATGCCATAGGCTATGATGGGTCACCGAGGCATGCGCGGCAGCGCCGCCAGCCGCTATAGGAAGAGGACGAAAGATTGAACAAAATAAAGAAATACAAATGGATAGGTGGTTGGTCCCAGATGTCTGTGTATGAGACCTGCTGGGTCCACCTGAGAAGGGGAATATGCTGGAAGGAAGGAGATTCAAAGCACGACAGCCCAGTGAACTAGTTACATACATAAGCAAATAGCCAGTAAAAAAAAGCAAAGAGGTTAATGGGTTCTTAGACGAAATATTTCGGACAAAACAGATAATTACGACACATAGGCTAATGCATGAAACACTCAGATGATAAAGGTGCTTAAACAGATAAAGTACATCATCTAGACCTTCCTGGCACGCTTGATCATGACGCTGCGGTTGTCCGTGTACTCGTCGGTTACGGGAAGCAGACACGCCCTCATGTCCAAGATCTGCCTGTACATGTCGTAGCATGCGTATGCGTCCTTGGCCGCGTAGGTTATGTAGGCTAGATTCAGAGGTACCTCCCACGTGTTCAGGTCCTTGGTATCATCGTCTTCTTTCATGTTGGCGTCGCAGGGGTCGATGATGGTCTCGGCGAGGTCAACCACGGAGTCCTTCTCCTGCCCGTTGCCGATGATCTTGTATTGCTTCTAGATGTCGACAAGCTTGTTGCACCAGATGGCCGAATCATCGCATTCTTCCTTCTCTCCACCGTAGCGAAGGTGCAATCGGCGCTGCCGATGAAACGGGCAAATGCTCCAGAACCTTTGATGGCCCTACAGCAGTGGTAGACGAGAACCTCGTCCCGCACACATACCTAGGCGACGGCGATCCGCTGGTCCCTATCAGGAGACGAATGGATGTGCACAAGGTCTAGTCCTGCGACCTTGTGCTTTCTCCTCCTGTAGGTACTGCTGGAACTCGGTGAGGCAGAGCTTCACCGAGTCCAGATCGTTGGTGTACATCACATTCAACTTGGTGCAGCCATGGGTCTGAACGGCGAACTCAAAGGTGAACTCCTTGCTGAAGTCCATATCTAGCAGGCTCACCCCTCGGATCACCATTGGAGTCTCTTCAAGTGAACGAGTGGGTAGGCGGCGGTGGCAGTTCATTTTTCAGCTCTTGGGGAACTGGATTCAATCATAAACTGAGTGTGTACACGCGACAACAGTTACTACCCCTCCCTCGCCTGCTGCACGCCTGGCAGAACATGCACCCTCGGCACATTCAAATGCCTCCATTAAGAAACCTATTCCGACCACACGTCGGTTCACGAGCGGGTCTATATTGGTACTGTAATAACAAGTGTTAGTGGTCACTTTACTTAAATTTAATTAGCTTTAATTAAAATTTATTCTTAAAACAAGCAATGCATTGGCTCATTCTATCAGTGCCACAGGATCAACATGCACAACAATTAGAATTATTATTCTCAGGACGCACACGATCGCAACATTTGTCGCACTTTCACACAGACAATACTACCAAGTTTGAACAGTTTGTTATGGTTGCTGTCCTCTGCATCATCATGCCATGTTTCCCAGCTTGCAAGATTCAGAACCAACAAATAAGATTCAAATAATAAGTACAACAAAGATGCCTACACATCTCATTGATTTCCAGCTTGCAAGATTCAGAACCAACAAATAAGATTCAAATAATTAGTACAACAAAGATGCCTACACATCTCATTGATTCCCAGCTTGCAAGATTCAGAACCAACCCATTAGGTCCTTTTGATAAAGTGAATATCGGGATTAAATCCATCTTGGCTAGCCATGTCATACAACCCAAGAACTTGGCGAATGCTCTTGACCATCACAACATCTGTAGTTGAGTATTCTTGTTTGCACAGATAAGAAAGAACATGATTACTATAATAGTGCCACTAGTTGAAGCAAACTTTATTTCCAAAACAAGAAAAGATTGCGATAGAACAGCTTTATTTAAACAATGTTAGCACAACATGACAGAGCACAATCATGTTGATAAAGGACAGTACTGACCGGTGTGAGATGACTTTGGGAGATCAAGTTATTCTTCATGTCCCCATATCTTGCTATGAAAGCGATTCATTGACATTCATTAACACCTCAGTGTGGCAGTAGAAGGAGGAGCGTCAACTCATTTCAATCACTTTTTTTGTGCAGTTCAACTAAAATTATGGCGCCCGCCAGTTAGAGATGAGGAGCATCGACTCATTTCAATCACTTTTTTTCTGCAAATTATCTACATTGGAAATGAAATGGTAGCTAAGACAGTAGTTCTATTTTAAATGTATCATTACTTCATTTTATCAGTGGCAGTAGTAGTGCCAAAACAGTAGCACAAGATCACTAGCTGGATGCAGAGTCAAAATCAACCAAAAAGGAACATACCCGGTCATGGGAACCATAACTGAGAGAGGGGCCCCTACGCCGCCACGACTCAATGAGGTCAACCTGCAGATCCATGATTCAATTCATGCTGACATTTTCTGCAGTTCACCTGAAATGAAGCAAAGATTGCATCATTCAGCTAGCAAGAAGTAGTTGCTCTCATGAGCTGGCAGGTTCTTCTTTAGTAGTTGCACTAAAATTGAGCAACATTAAGGTTGGCTGTCCTGCTCATGTAAGGTGCAACTATAATTTTCTTATCCTTTTGTGCAGTTCCACTAAAATAAAGTGCCATTGTGGTGACAGTGATGGCTCATCTTGCAAAGGCTAATAAAATGTTGCACGAGATTACCAGCAGAGTTTGACGGAGATTTTGGAAACTCCAATCACCATTTGTGCAGTTCCACCAAAATTGAGAGATGTTGCCCACGTGACATTTTAGTCGAACTGCACAAGACACTCATTCCAAAAAAAAGTGTTTTGTGCAGTTCACCAAAAGGTCACAATAGCAACAAGGTGAAATGGATATCCCTATCTACACAAAAAGATAGAAAGAAAACAGTTGCTGGTCAATAACAAGATACGAACCATACACGAAATGAAAAGAAGCATCTTGATTATGTTCATGGCAATCACGCAAGGACAGTAGAAATTTTAAAATGGTAGCATTGCTTCATGTTACCGGAAGCATTACGATCAACAATGACATTCATCAAATATGGGATCACTTTAATGGTGGCATTGCTTGTTTACCAGATACAGTAGATCAACAACAGCTAAAGAGTTGGTTTAAGGGCATGGGACAGTGGGGACACCAGGACACTCAGCAGCGTAAAGAAGCAACTTACTTATCATACTGGGGAAAACTACAGGAGTACCATTTGTAACATAGTTTAATTGCATCATATCACTGGAGGCATTAGATTAACAATAACACTGGTTAGACATGTTCTTAAGGTAACAGTGTGATCGCTTCATTTTACATGCGCCCTTACATTAAGAACAGCAAAAATTTGGTATAAGGACATGCGACAGTGGACGCATCAGCACAATGTACCTACAAGGAGGCATAAAGTGGTGATGCCGAGTTTGTTCATACTCTGTGAGGGCAGCAAATCTAATCCTAGAGACCTTTTACTATGTGAGGGCAGCAAATCTAATCCTGGACATACTCTGTTGACTTGTCCACCAGCTGCCACTCTCTATCCTTTTTTCAACCAATAATAGATCTATTCCTTATCCAGTTTGTACTGCCTTTTCCCTTTATTTCCCTTTTCAACCAAGTGACCGGTTGGGTATCCAGTCTCTACTACTTTCCCCATGTTATTTCCTCTTTGAATCAAGTCCTAGATTCATGCTACAACTTTCCCCCATTTCTTCGTTGTTTGAACCAAGTCCTAGATTCGACTGCATGAAGTAGCTTTACCTCCAATAATACTAAAAATTTAGGTGGCTTTGGAAGAGCTGATGGAAGTAGAAAAAGATCCACATGCAAACACGTGGGGAGCTGGGGCAGTAGAGCAAGGCCGCTTTAGAAGGAACTTATACCTGAGGGTTGTCGGGATGTCGGCGGCGGCAGGTCGGATCTGCGCACAATACGGCAGGGAGGAAGAAGGGTCGGAGGACCTCCCGAGCCGGCGCTGTGTCGGAGAGAACGGCACGGGCAGAGGATTGGGACCCGTCGGCTGCTGTGGGTTTTCTCCCTCGCCGCCGATGACCGCGTGAACAATGCACCTAGTCCTCTACACACACAGGCCAAAGGGATCCCGCCGGATCTGTGACCAGCGGTGTGCAGAGAGAAAATGTCGCTACCGCTGTCTTGTTTAGATCTGGAGAGGATGAGAGAATGAAGAGAGCAACCCTAGTAAAGCAAGCGCTCAGGCCCCTGCCTATATATTGAAGGAAATATGCCCTAGAGGCAATAATAAAGTTGTTATTTTATATTTCCTTACATCATGATAAATTTTTATTATTCATGCTAGAATTGTATTAACCGGAAACTTGATACAAGTGTGGATACATAGACAAAACACTGTGTCCCTAGTAAGCCTCTACTAGACTAGCTCGTTAATCAAAGATGGTTAAGTTTCCTAACCATAGACATGTGTTGTCATTTGATGAACAGGATCACATCATTAGGAGAATGATGTGATGGACAAGACCCATCCGTTAGCTTAGCATAATGATCGTTCAGTTTTATTGCTACTGCTTTCTTCATGTCAAATACATATTCCTTCGACTATGAGATTATGCAACTCCCGGATACCGGAGGAATGCCTTGTGTGCTATCAAACATCACAACATAACTGGGTGATCATAAAGATGCTCTACAGGTATCTCCGATGGTGTTTGTTGGGTTGGCATAGATCAAGATTAGGATTTGTCACTCCGAGTATCGGAGAGGTATCTCTGGGCCCTCTCGGTAATGCACATCATAAGAAGCCTTGCAAGCAATGTGACTAATGAGTTAGTTGTAGGATGATGCATTACGGAACGAGTAAAGAGTCTTGCCAGTAATGAGATTGAACTAGGTATGAAGATACCGACAATCGAATCTCGGGCAAGTAACATACCAATGACAAAGGGAATAACGTATGTTGTCATTACGATACGACCAATAAAGATCTTCGTAGAATATGTGGGAGCCAATATGAGCATCCAGGTTCCGCTATTGGTTATTGACCGGAGAGGTGTCTCGGTCATGTCTACATAGTTCTCGAACCCGTAGGGTCCGCACGCTTAACATTCGATGACGATATTGTATTATATGAGTTATGTGATTTGGTGACCGAATGTTGTTCGGAGTCCCGGATGAGATCACGGACATGACGAGGAGTCTCGGAATGGTCGAGAGGTAAAGATTTATATATGGGAAGTCATATTTTGGGTTCCGGAAAAAAGTGCAGTTTTTTCGGTATTGTACCGGGAAGCTTCCAAAAGGTTTCGGAGGATTCCGGAAGTCCACAAGTGGGTCCACCACATCCCAAGGGATGGCATGGGCTAAAGGGAGGCGCCCTGGCCTTATTAGGCTAGGCGCACTAAGTCCTCAAAAGCCCATGTGGCTAGGAAAGACAAAAAGGGAAGGAGTCCTAGTAGGAATAGGATTGGACTTGGAGTCCAAGTCCACGTGTGTACTATTCATGGTTTCTGTTCATGTGGTACTATTCCTTCTACTCCAAGCCCCTACACATATATAAATAGAGGAGAGGGGGCACCCCAAGAGGACACACCAACAATTGTTAGCCGTGTGCGGCACCCCCCTCCACAGTTTACGCCTCCGGTCATATCTTCGTAGTGCTTAGGCGAAGCCCTGCGCGGATCACTTCACCATCACAGTCACCACGCCGTCGTGCTGACGGAACTCTCCCTCGACACTTTGCTAGATCAAGAGTACGAGGGACATCATCGAGCAGAACATGTGCAGAACTCGGAGGTGCCGTACGTTCGGTGCTTGATCGGTCGGAACAAGAAGAAGTTCGACTACATCAACCGCGTTGTCAAACGCTTCCGCTTTCGGTCTACGAGGGTACGTGGACACACTCTCCCCCTCTCGTTGCTATGCATCTCCTAGATAGATCTTGCGTGGACATAGGAATTTTTTTGAAATTGCATGCTACGTTTCCAACATATATATAGTGGAGTGATTATCTTTTTCTCTCCACAACAAGCATTTCAATTTGTGTACGTGGCATTAAAGAAAAGAAACTCTCTATTTAATGTGACTAACTGTACGACTCCTACTTACTAGTAGTAGTATTGTTCACTTAAGCTCCCCGGCCCTCCATTCATTGAACAACCCCACGGGTGAATAAACATACAGTACTAGTATTTATATAAAACGAACAAGCTCGAACTATTTTGGCTTTGAGATATCGATGGTACAGTTTGACCACATTGCATCAATGAACTCAGTACTTTGAAGTAACCTATACGTATAAACACATGCATGGTTTACATTCCGAATCGCTAGCTAGAGCTTGAACTGTATTTGTTTACATGTACCACCTTTTTCTTTTGGTTTTCTGCTCCATGGCGCAATTCATCGATACAAAATTATACTATGAGTAGTTAAAAGTTGAGGGCGGGGCTTTTCCTGGGCAGTACGCGTGGCAGTTTTCGCATAGGTGGTTTGACAGAGAGGCAAGGAGGGTGAGGGAGTAGCGGATTCAACTTACTACTGGAAAGGTAGGGTTGTGCGATTTGACGGCGCGTTACTGCTGGAAAGATGGGGTCTTGTGACATGACTACTCACTATAGTCATTAATTACTAGCGCTACGACCGGGGTGATGCCCCCCCTTTTGTTCCCCACTCTAATCTGGTGCATGACACGTCGACCCGGATGCTGGCTCTCCCACATGTCGGCGAAGTATTACGTAAGAAGGAGCAAAGAATCATGCGGTTTCGTATATATAGTGTATATATTAGTACTACTACTCACGTCGGAGGAGTGCGTACCACGGCAGCCCAATGAACCAGCCGGCGATAGGCCATAGAAAACAATGTGGTGATATGGCCATAAAAACAATGTGCTACAGTCCAGTCTCTAGCATGTACAGTACTCCTCCTCTCGGTAGTACACCAGGACCTAGGTAGTACACCAGGACGAAGAATTAACGCCAAATAAGAGCAAGGGATCACACATGTCATTTACGACTGGAATAAAAATGCCATACACTAATAAAACATCAAGGCCACGAGGCGATGCAGTGCTAGTTACAGGAGGCAAGAAGAAAGATGCATCCATCGACGACGTCCACCTCCTCAACTCAGGGCACTGGCCCACCGAACGGCGGATAAGTAGCAGCGGCTTTCGTGGCCAGGTTGATGTGCTTCTGAACAATGGCGTCCAAAGATTCCAGCCGCTAGAAGAAGGCCAATGCCTTTCTGTCCTCGCTGGCCTTGTAGTGGCCTATGTAGACGATTTCCTCATAGACGTGGATGTGCAGGTCGACGGTTTCTTGCATGGCGAGGCGCTGCGCGGTGAGCACGGCCTCGAGGTGCACATTCTTCGTCGCGACCTCCGCCAGCTGCAGGGCCACCAGGGCTTGAAAGAGTTCGTCACCATGGAGGCCGATGAGGGTGGCAGGCAATGAGGAGCCTGGGCGCGTGGGCTAGAGCAGTACGGCAAGGTCGTTCGCGCGCTTCTTGATGGAGGTGAACTTGCGGATGGAGCGGACCATCATGTCGTCCATGCGAGAGGCGAAGCCGGTGTCGGCGAGGGCTACGACGCCGACAGTCACCAGCACCGTCTAGAAACGCTACGCGGTGCGGGGCCGCAGGCCGGCGTCTTGGATGATCTGGCACAGCCGACTTCCGCTCGCGTCCATCGCCTCCATAGGTGCTTGTGGCTTCTGGTCACTTGGTCTTGGATTGGAGTGAGCAGTGTTGCACAGAGACTAAGAGTAGATGGATTGGAGTGGTGGGACGCCTTTATATGAAAGTCCAAACTGTGCTACATTCGTGCTGGCTCCATTCTGCTTCTCCAATTAATTCCCTCTGCATGTTAATTGAGGATGCATCATTGACCATTCAACGTCTCGAGAACCGCTACCCTCTCCGTCCTTGGCATTCAAGCTGTATCAATGTAAATGTGGGTCAAGAAGAGACTAGTCATTTACTACATTGTGCACCGCAACCGTGTGGGGGTGCGATGCGAACGGCACAGGCATGCTGTACTTGTTCCACTTTCTCGTTTTGAACTCGTGACATGTAGTAACGCTCAGTTTTGAATATGTAAGTTTGGTTGTCGCGCCAATATATACAGTACTCCCTCCATGTAGGTTGGGCCGCTGAAGTCAAAATTAGACACAAAACACGATGGTGACGGACCAGTCTACCTCTGTCCTGGTTTATTGCTCCCTGTCGTAATCTGTGCCAAATTTTGACCATAAATTTGACTAACAAAAGGTTCATGCATGTCACCAAAATTATATCATTGAAAACTATGTTCAAATACAAATCAAATGATATAATTTTTGTTGACATGCACTAACATTTTGTCAGTTAAATCTTTGGTCAAAATTTAGCACAAATTACAAAAGGGACTAATAAACCAGGACCTAGGTAGTACACCAGGACGAAGACAGTGATACTACATATAATTAACGCCAAATAAGAGCAAGGGATCACACATGTCATTTACGACTGGAGTAAAAATGCCATACACTAATAAAACATCAAGGCCACGAGGTGATGCAGTGCTGGTTACAGGAGGCAAGAAGAAAGATGCATCCATCGACAACGTCCACCTCCTCGACTCGGGGCGCCGACCCACCGAACGACGGCTAAGTACTAGCGGCTTTCGTTGCCAGGTCGACGTGCTTCTGAACAATGGCGTCCAAAGATTCCAGTCGCTGGAAGAAGGCCAACGTCTTTCTGTCCTCGCTTGCCTTGTAGTGGCCTATGTTGATGATTTCCTCGTAGACGTGGATGTGCAGATCGACGGTTTCTTGCATGGCGAGGCGCTGCGCGGCGAGCGCGGCCTCGAGGTGCACATTCTTCGTCGCGACCTTCGGTAGCTACAGGGCCACCAGTGCTTCAAAGAGTTCGTCACCTTGGAGGCCGATGAGGGTGACAGGCAACGAGGAGCCTGGGCGCGCAGGCTAGAGCAGTACGGCAAGGTCGTCCGCGCTCTTCTTGACGACAGTGAACTTGCGGATGGAGTCGACCATCATCTGGTACATGCGAGAGGCAAAGCCGGCGTCGACGAGGGCTATGACGCCGGTGGTCGCCAGCACCGTCTGGAAACGCTGAGCGGTGCGGGGCCGCAGGCTGGCATCTTGGACGATCCGGCACAGCCGGCTGCCGCTCGCGTCCATCGACGCCATGGGTGCTTGTGGCTTCTGGTCACTTGGTCTTGGTCTTGGATTGGAGTGGGCAGTGTTGCGCAGAGGCTAGGAATAGATGGATTGGAGTGGTGGGGCGCATTTATATGAGAGTCCAAACTATGTTGCATTCACATCGTGCTGGCTCCATTTTGCTTCTCCAATTACTTACCTCTGCATGCTAATTGAATGCGGAGGCATCAATGACCGTTCAATGTTTCGGGAACCGCTACCCTCTGCCTCATTGGCATTCAAGCCGTATCAACGTAAATGCGTGTCAAAAAGAGACTAGTCAGTAGTAGTATACTCAATATTGTGCACCGCGACCAAGGCAGAGAGGAAAACGAGAGAACTACATATTTATTTACGGTGTAGATTCACTCATTTTGCTTCGTATGTACTCATTTACGGTGTAGTCACTTGTTGAAATCTCTAGAAAGACAAATATTTAGGAACGGAGGGAGTAGTCCCTCCTTTCCGGTTTACAGGGCTATACTATTAGGAGCAAGTACAATAGTGGGCTTATAGCCTGCTTACATGGCAATTTTGTCTATGTGGAGGAGAGAGACATAAAAAAGTAAGACTAGCCACAGTGGGAATAACTTCAGCAGTAACATCGAGTCCAACTCAGCAAATTTGCTTATGTGGCAATGAGTTAATGAGGAGAGAGGTAGTTTGAGTAACTTAGCTAGTTACTCCCTCCTTTCCGGTTTATAAGGCTGGTCATAATGGGAGTATCATAGGTAGTATCATGCATGCCAACTAAGCAATCTTGATGAGGTGGCATAGAATTAAATGAAGAAAGAGAGGCTTAAGTATCATATCATATTAAATGATGTGCTACTTTGTGTCATGCATGATAATAAATGTTGTCCTATATGATACCAACATATGATACCATGCATTACGGATGTAGTATTATACACTAGTATCATATGCATGATACTACTATATGATACTCCCCATTACATCTAGCCTAAGGCTCAAATCTGAAATCTCAACAACCAAGGCATATGGTGAGTGGAGGAATGTATCTCGTACTTTACAAAACTACCTAAATTAAACTGACGCATTAATTTGGATTAATTGCAGTGCATGCATGTTTGGCCAGTAGATGAGTAGGAACATTACATGCATTGGCGTGTTCCATTTTAATTCTTGCATGCAAAGATTTAATGTGCCTCGAAATCTTAAAATGAGATGGAGATGAGCCCTTTAAATTGGGAAAATGAAAAAAATGAGACAAGCCCTATAAATCGGAAAGGAGGGAGTACTGTAACATCACATGTCCCAATGCAATATGAGTCTATAAGAGCAAGTATAGTAAGATGATGTAAGCAGGCTGTAAGGATTTAAATATCATATTATTGCTAAGTTGGAAGAGAGAGAACAGGAGAGAGAAGAGAGGCGGGCTGTAAACTTACAGCCGGCTGTAGCACAAGCTCCAAGAAGCTTTGTGAGACTAGAAGGTGGGCCATATGTTGACAAAGTAGTACTTTCTTATAGCCAACTACTATACGTGTTGCCTATTACATTGGCTATAAATGACATGGCAATATGTTATAGCCAGCAGCCGGCTATATTATTAACCATGCTCTAAGTCCCTTCCAGTGCTAAGCATGCCACATAAGCGAGAAAATGACATGGCACAACAATTAAAGAGGAGAGAGAGCACTTTGGTGACCCCAGGAAGAACCAATACCAAGCACGTGAACCTAGGAAAAACACTTAAATGAAAGAAGCTGACCAGTGCATGAAAGAGTTTAGGTGCTAAATCATTAAATATAATGAGCTTAGCAACAACAAGTTAAGCACCTATGCATTGGGGTGTTGAGTTGCTAAACTATTTAAAGCACTTAGCACCTCATGTAAGCACCTTTGCATTGGAAGAGGTCTAACCTAATAAATGAAGCTTTGCATGACACCACACTTATGTTACCACCCACTATGAAGATAGTAACATAGTCTAGGGATATGTCTATGTTACCAGTGTATGTTACTCTCCATTGTGGCTAGTCTAATCTCATGCAAGAGCCTGGCTATATGCGTGCTCCAAGGCAGATGCAATAAATGTGAGGAAAGAGATAGAGAGAAGATGAGAGGCTAAGCTTGTTGTATATGTGTTGGCTATAAATGATATGGCAACACTAGCAATCGCCACAATAACTGTAAGATCTACATCCGACGGTGGCACCTATTGGACGCAAACAGCAGTAGAAAAGAATTGCCACAAAACTGCCACACCACGCCCCACCCCTACACAAAGACTGCCACGTGAGCATTCGCAACTGCCACGTTCGGGTTGTGCTTGGCTCTTCGCCTCTTCGAGAAGACGAACAATGATGTTACTACTTCTACAGTATCGAATCAACTGCTGCATGTCCATCCACCGCGTGCGGAAGGGATAGCTTGTTGTAGTAAGCAAGAGCCTGTCCTCGTCTGTGAGCCACCGCGCGCATGGGCGAGGGAGAGGGCGTACTAGTAGTAAAATCAAGCTTCTCCTCGTTGTACGAGTTGACGCAACACATCATAGCACTGGCCCCACATGCTTGCCTCTAAACTTGGCTAAAAGACCCGCAGTGTACAATATATTTGCTGCAACCTCTAACATTTACCCCACCACAAATTAAAATATATATTCCTGTCTTGACCAGATCAGCGTGCAAACTACAATCACCAGGATGACAGGTAGGGCCAAAAGATTATTTTAATCAAAAAATGCTTCAAGACGGCCTCATAGCATGGAGCCGACTCCAACGATTTTAAACTTAGAGGCACGGTACATGCTATCCTAGACTATGTCTCTATACTACCTCCCCTACACATGAAACTGCCACACGAGCGTTCGGGTTGCGCTTGGCTCTTCACCTCTTCGGGAACTCGAACAATGATGGTACTACTACAGTGGAGTACTACTAGTATGCTTCTGGCCATCTGACACCGAATGAACTGCTGCATGTCCACCGCGTGCGGGAGGGAGAGCATGTGGCGAAAGCTTCTCCTAGTCCTGCGAGCCACCACGCTCATGGGCGAGGGAGAGGGCGTCGTAATCAAACTTCTCCTTGTTGTACGAGTTGACGCGACACATCAAAACTTTCTAATGCCCCGGTCCTAAAGCGAGAGATGGTTGTGCATGAGGAGGGCGAGATCATGCCGATGGAACAGGACCCGACGATGGAGCTCTCTATGGTCTCTATGGACCTCACCTTGCTCCACTGTCCCTTGTGCCTCCGCCCCTTGAAGCCTCCAGTGTATGAGGTTCGAATACACCTCGTCCGTTTGGCTGATCGAGCAAGGTGCAGGTTTCTTGATTGATGTGCTGTTCGATTGATTTGTGTAGTGCAAGGGAGGGCTGATGTTTGCTTGAACTACGTCGGTATTTCCCCAAAGAGGAAGGGATGATGCAGCACAGCAACGGTAGGTATTTCCCTCAGTGATGAGATCAAGGTTATCGAACCAGTAGGAGAACCAAGCAACACTACGTAAACAGCACCTGCACACAAAGAACAAATACTTGCAACCCGACGTGTTAAAGGGGTTGTCAATCCCTTCCGGGTAATGGCGCCAGAAATTGGCACGCGGACGGGAGTTAATTGTAGTAGACTGGATAAATAGATCGCGAATAAAATAAAGTGAAGCAAAATATTTTTGGGTTTTTAGAAATATAGATCTAAAAATAAAAGTGGCAAATAAATAAAAAGGCAAATAGCAAAATAGATCTGAAAATATATGATGAGAAAATAGACCCGGGGCCCGTAGATTTCACTAGTGGCTTCTCTCGAGAAAAATAGCATACGGTGGGTAAACAAATTACTGTTGAGCAATTGATAGAACTTCAAATAATTATGACGATATCCAGGCAATGATCATTATATAGGCATCACATCCAAGATTAGTAGACCGACTCCTGCCTGCATCTACTACTATTACTCCACACATCGACCGCTATCCAGCATGCATCTAGTGTATTAAGTTCATGGAGAAACGGAGTAATGCAATAAGAACAATGACATGATGTAGACAAGATCTATTTATGTAGAAATAGACCCATCTTGTTATCCTTAATGGCAACGATACATACGTGTCGGTTCCCCTTCTATCACTGGGATCAAGCACCATAAGATCGAACCCATCACAAAGCACCTCTTCCCATGGCAAGAAAAATCGATCTAGTTGGCCTAACTAAACCAAAGATTCGAAGAAGAAATACGAGGCTATAAGTAATCATGCATATAAGAGATCAAAAGACTCAAATAACTTTCATGGATAAAAACATAGATCTGATCATAAACTCAAAGTTCATCGGATCCCAACAAACACACCGCAAAAAGAGTTACATCAAATAGATCTCCTAGAGACCATTGTATTGAGAATCAAAAGAGAGAGAGAAAGCCATCTAGCTACTAACTACGGGCCCGTAGGTCTACAATGGACTACTCGCGCATCATCGGAGAGGCACCAATGAGGATGATGAACCCCTCCGTGATGGTGTCTAGATTGGATCTGTGGTTTCTGGAACTTGCGGCGGCTGGAATTGATTTTCGTCGACTCCCCTAGGGTTTCTGGAATATTGGGGTATTTATAGAGCAAAGAGGCGGTGCGGGAGGCCACCGAGGTGGGCACAACCCATCAGGGCGCGCCTGGGCCTCCAAGCGCCCTGGTGTCTTGTGCTCACCTCGGGCCCCTTCTTCGGTACTTCTTTGGCCCACTGGATGTCTTCTGGTCCAAAAAAAATCTCCAAAAAGTTTCGCTGTGTTTGGACTCCGTTTGGTATTGATTACCTGCGAAGTAAAAAACAAGCAGAAAACAGCAACTGGCACTGGGCACTATGTCAATAGGTTAGTCCCAAAAAATAATATAAAGTTGCTATAAAATGATTGTAAAACATCCAAGAATGATAATATAATAGCATGGAACAATCAAAAATTATAGATACGTTGGAGACGTATCAGCATCCCCAAGCTTAATTCCTGCTCGTCCTCGAGTAGGTAAATGATAAAAACAGAATTTTTGATGTGGAATGCTGCCTAACATGTTCATCACATATTCTTTTCTTTGTAGCATGGACATTTGGACTTTCATATGGTTCAAAGCAATAGTCTAGTTTTGACATGAGGACTTTAATACTCAAGCATGTCAACAAGCAACCATGTCTTTCAAAATATCAACACTAAAGCAAGTTATCCCTAGCCCATTATGCTCAATCATTGATCCATTCATGAAACACACTCGCATATTAGCTACACCCAATGCTCATGTACGATCATAGTGCCCCTTAGTTGGTGCTTTATAAGAGAAGATGGAGACTCAAGTAAAAATAAAAATTGCATAAAGTAAATAGAAAGGCCCTTCGCGGAGGGAAGTAGGGATTTGTAGAGGTGCCAGAGCTCAAAGCGAAAAAGATAGAGATAATAACATTTCGGGAGGCATGCTTTTCCTGTCAACGAGAACGATTGAGTAGTTCCCAATACTTTCCATGCTAGATATATCATAGGCGGTTCCCAAACAGAAAATAAAGTTTATTCCTTTTTCCACCATACTTTTACTTTCCATGGCTAGCCGTATCCATGGGTGCCCTCCATACCAACACTTTCCAAGGAATTTATTATTTGACAACATAAAGTAAATTCATCTTTCATTTCAGGACTGGGCATCCCTAATACCTTTGTCGTACTCTCGTGCAATGACCAGTGAATAAACACTCATCTTGAGAATGACACATCTAGCATGGAAATATATTAGCCACCTCCTACTGTTTCATGAGCGGTACGAGCACACAAAAGAGAAATTTATTTTGAAAATTAGAGATGGCACATACAAACTTGCTTAGAACGGCACGGAAATACCGCATATAGGTAGGTATGGTGAACTCATATGGCAAAAACTGGTTTAAAGGATTTTGGATGCACAAGTAGTGATCATACTTAGTGCAAATGAAGGCTAGCAAAAGATTGAGAAGCATCCAACCAAGAAATGAAAAATATCATAAGCGAGCATTAAGCATAACTAACACCGAATAATGCACCACAAGTAGGATGTAATTTCATTGCATAACTATTCACTTTCGTGCTTGCATAGGGAATCACAAACCTTAACACCAATATTCTTACTAAAGCATAGTTACTCATCAACATGACTCACATATCACTATCATCATATCTCAAAACTATTACAAAGAATCAAGTTTATTTTGTCCAATGATCTTCATGAATTTTTTTATTATATCCTCCTTGGATATCTATCACTTTGGGACTAATTTCATATGTTGCTTTTAATAAGCTCAAACAAATATAAGTGAAGAACATGAGCATCATATTTCTTTCTCTCAAATTAATCTAAGTGAAGCAAGAGAGAATTTCTTAAAAAATTTACTAACTCTCAAATAAATCTAAGTGAAGTATGAGAGCATTTCTTCAAAAATAACAAAGCACACCGTGCTCAAAATGATATAAGTGAAGCACTAGAGCAATTCCAAGGCTCTAAAAATTTAAGTGAAGCATAAGAGCAAGCATAGCATAATTTTTGGCTCTCTCAACAAGGTGTGTCCAGCAAGGATTCAAGACTTAAAATAAAAAGAAAAACAAGCAAAGACTCATATCATACAAGATGCTCCAAGCAAAACTCATAATATGTGACGAATAAAAATATAGCTCCAAGTAAAATACCGATGGTCGTTAGAAGAAAGAGGGGATGCCACTCGGGGGCATCCCCAAGCTTAGTTGCTTGATAATTCTTGAATATTATCTTGGGGTGCCTCGGGCATCCCCAAGCTTAGCCTTTTGCTAATCCTTATTCCTTCATCCATCGCGATCTTACCCAAAACTTGAAAACTTCAATCACACAAAGCTCAACAAAACCTTCGTGAGATCCGTTAGTATAAGAAAGCAAATCACTACTATAAGCACTGTTGCAAACCCATTCATATTTTATTTTTGCATTATATCTACTGTATTCCAACTTTTCTATGGAAAAAACTCTTCAAAGGAAACCATAGAATTATTAAAACAAGCACACAACGCAAAGATGACAGAATCTGTCAAAAACAGAACAGTCTGTAGCAATCTGAAAACTTCGAATACTTTTGTAAATCCAAAAATTCTGAAAAATTAGGAAAGCGTGAGAAATTTGTTTATTAATCTTCTGGAAAAAGAATCAAATCAAAACCACTCTTCTGTTAAAAACTAGAATTATTTTCCTGAGCGCAAAAGTTTCTGTTTTTCACCAAGATCAAATCAACTATCACCCAAATCATCCCAAAGGCTTTGCTTGGCACAAACACTAATTTAAACCACAAAAACACATCTAACCAGAGGTATAATTGGGTATTTTATTGAAAACAGCAAGAAAACCAAAAAGAAAAAAGATACAAGTTGGGTTGCCTCCCAACGAGCGCTATTGTTTTATGCCCCTAGCTAGGCATAATGCAAGGGATCTAAGTGTTGTCATCTTTGTTTTCCAACTCTTCAATCAAACACTTGGAATTCTTCAAGGATTTAGCATACAAATTTTCAATGACAAAACTCCTAGGAACAAGTTTAAGGAACTTATTCTTGCACAAAGGGTCTCTTATAACTTCAACAAAATCCGGGTGAATACTAATCATCTTAAGATCTTCTTTGTTGCTATTGGAAGTTGCACCCTTGTTTTTAGTGGCTTGAGTGAGCTTGCCAATTTTTAATGGTGTTTTTTCAGTAGTTTTGACGGAAACAAAAGCCGTACTTAGATTACTAAAGATTTCTTCCAGTTTATCAATCCGAGACGGGCTTTCTTCAATTCTTTCATGAATCACGGTCCCCTTTTCTTTTAACAACTTAAAAACTTCCCCCGCTTTTGACCCAAATTTAGTAGCAAAATTATGCATCTTTTTATCCAAGTTTTCAATATGTTCTTCGGTAAGCATTTTCTTTTCAATAGCATCTAGTCTTTCCATAACATGCTCGAGAGTCAAAGTTGTTTCATTAATCATAAGCGGTGGTGAACCCACTAAATTTCCCATAGCATTAAAAGCATCAAGAGAGGGACACATCAAGAAATTTCCACCGGTAATCATGTCAAGGACGAATCTATACCAAGTGGTGATGCCCACATAAAAACAGCGAAGAAGAACAACGGTAGATTGCTTACGGATAGATCTATTATGAGCATTGCAAATCCTATACCAAGCATCTTTTAAATTCTCCCCTCCCCTTTGTTTAAAGTTAAGAACCTCGTTCTCGGGGGTGTACACAATAGAGGAAGAATTATCTATAACGACAAAAGTGGTCAATAAGATTGCACACAAAAACAAATCTGACGAGAAAACGGCGAACGAAAAAGAGGGCGAATAAAACGGCAAATTTTTGTGAAGTGGGGGAGAGGAAAACGAGAGGCAAATGGCAAATAATGTAAATTGCAAGGAGATGAGATTTGTGATTAGGAACCTGGTAGATGTTGATGATGTCTCCCCGGCAACGGCGCCAGAAATTCCTTTTGATGTTTGCTTGAACTACGGCCGTATTTCCCCAAAGAGGAAGGGATGATGCAGCACAACAACGGTAGGTATTTCCCTCAGTGATGAGACCAAGGTTATTGAACCAGTAGGAGAACCAAGCAACACTACATAAACAACACCTGCACACAAAGAACAAATACTTGCAACCCGACGTGTTAAAGGGGTTGTCAATCCCTTCCGGGTAACGGCGCCAGAAATTGGCACGCGGACGGGAGATAAATTGTAGTAGATTGGATAAATAGATCGCGAATAAAATAAAGTGAAGCAAAATATTTTTGGGTTTTTAGAAATATAGATCTAAATATAAAAGTGGCAAATAAATAAAAAGGCAAATAGCAAAATAGATCTGAAAATATATGATGAGAAAATAGACCCGGGGGCCGTAGATTTCACTAGTGGCTTCTCTCGAGAAAAATAGCATACGGTGGGTAAACAAATTACTATTGGGCAATTGATAGAACTTCAAATAATTATGACGATATCCAGGCAATGATCATTATATAGGCATCAGTCCAAGATTAGTAGACCGACTCCTGCCTGCATCTACTACTATTACTCCACACATCGACCGCTATCCAGCATGCATCTAGTGTATTAAGTTCATGGAGAAACGGAGTAATGCAATAAGAACGATGACATGATGTAGACAAGATCTATTTATGTAGAAATAAACCCCATCTTGTTATCCTTAATGGCAATGATACATACGTGTCGGTTCCCCTTCTGCCACTGGGATCAAGCACCGTAAGATCGAACCCATCACAAAGCACCTCTTCCCATGGCAAGAAAAATTGATCTAGTTGGCCTAACTAAACCAAAGATTCGAAGAAGAAATACGAGGCTATACGTAATCATGCATATAAGAGATCAAAAGACTCAAATAACTTTCATGGATAAAAACATAGATCTGATCATAAACTCAAAGTTCATCGGATCCCAACAAACACATCACCAAAAAGAGTTACATCAAATAGATCTCCAAGAGACCGTTGTATTGAGAATCAAAAGAGAGAGAGAAAGCCATCTAGCTACTAACTACAGACCCGTAGGTCTACAATGGACTACTCACGCATCATCGGAGAGGCACCAATGAGGATGATGAACCCCTCCGTGATGGTGTCTAGATTGGATTTGTGGTTTCTGGAACTTGCGGCGGCTGGAATTGATTTCCGTCGACTCCCCTAGGGTTTCTGGAATATTGGGGTATTTATAGAGCAAAGAGGCGGTGCGGGAGGCCACCGAGGTGGGCACAACCCATCAGGGCGCGCCTGGGCCTCCAGGCACGCCCTGGTGTCTTGTGCTTACCTCAGGCCCCCTCTTCGGTACTTCTTTGGCCCACTGGATGTCTTCTAGTCCAAAAAAATCTCCAAAAAGTTCCGCTGTGATTGGACTCCGTTTGGTATTGATTTCCTGCGAAGTAAAATACAAGCAGAAAACAGCAACTAGCACTGGGCACTATGTCAATAGGTTAGTCCCAAAAAATGATATAAAGTTGCTATAAAATGATTGTAAAACATCCAAGAATGATAATATAACAGCATGGAACAATAAAAAAATTATAGATACGTTGGAGACGTATCAAGGGCACCTGGCCTGCGCGGACTGCCCGGCGAGCGCGTCGGGAACCAGCGGCAGTGCCAGAAGTGCGAGCGCAGCGACGGCTTCGACGTGCGGAACACGACGATGGACACTGTCCTCTCCTCGGTGAGGGTGGAGTGCCCGCACGAAGGCTGTGGGCTCTACGTCACTTACCACAATCTCGCTGATCACCAGAGCGTGTGTCCTCTCGCGCCCTGCAAATGCCCCGTGCCCATCTGCGGCTACGAAGGCCCGCCGCCAGCGCTCCCCCACCACATCAGCACCGTGCATCCCATGCCCGTGCACAGGATCCAGTATGGCAAGGTGCTCCAGCTGCAGGTGCCAGTGTCGGAGCCATGGCTCTTGCTGTTCACGGAGGAGGATGGCCGCGCATTTTTCTTGGTCGACGGCGTGCTCGACATCGGCGCGCCTATTGCCGTGTCGGCCGTCTGCAACAGAGCGGGGGCGTCCCCACCGCCTTACTACGTGGCCAAGCTGTGGGTGAACGGCCCGTCGGGGGAGCCCAAAGGCAGGACCGACGCCGTCAAGGTGGAAATCGAGGTGACAAGCAGCAAGGATCCCGGCAACGTCGCCGTGCAGGAGCTGACCTTCTTCACAGTTCCGCCCAAGCTGCTGGCCGCGGCGAGGACGGTGTCCCTCCACATTCAGATTGACAAGCTCACCTCCTAAATGATTCTACAGTGGCTTCTATTTATCTTAGTAATATGCTAATATAGGGGTTAGCTCGGTCTACTTTAGCTTAAGAGATGGTGGGTTTTGGTGGCGATGCAGCAATTACTTCGACATCAGATCAGCAGTTTATGCTTGTTTGTTGAGGAAGTGTTGCATACTTTTGCGAGTTGACGCGACACATCAAAGTAGTACTACTACTAGTAGTACTCACCTGACTGCGCACCAGGCAGACGAAGCTCGTGTCGTGTTGGTGCCGTGTGTGGCCTGCACATTAATCAAAACCTCACGCCTCTAGCTTAGCCTCCACGTTTTAAACTTCTCAATCTCAAGGCCAAGGAGCAACGCAAACCTATGATAGAGCCAATCAGATGGTTGAGAACACTACAATTCGTAGCTACAAATGCGTGTGTGAGAGAGGACGAGTGCGTGCGTGCACCTCTTCTCTTCATGTATAACGTACTAAACTTAGAGTACAAGTGTATGTGGGTGGCATCGACCTAGGGAGCTAGAGATGGTGCGTGCGAGAAGTCCCGAGAGACTAGGTGTGTGCATGGGAAAGAGGGAGAGAGATGATATGTGTCGATGTAATTCGTGTGAAAAAAGACTAGTCTATAGCTTGCCATGAGGCTATTCCTGCCGAACGCCCCAATAACCGTAAGATATGTATCCGACGGTGCCAGTTATTGCACGTACACAGCAGTAGAAAAAGAAGTACCATGGTATTTTTCAAAACTGCTACACCACGGCCGAGAACACGTGCCCACGTTACGCCATCCGAGAATAGTGCCGCACTTCGAAACTAGAACCGTCAATAAATTTTGAGCTTGCGTCTCGTCACATTCCAAATTACTACCACGCTATATTTAATTGCAAACCTGTTCACACCGATCACAACCTAAATGGTTTCCCACATAGGAGCGTATTAGTACTCGGTTATAAATACTACTATGCCAAGATGACTGCACATTCTTCCTCAACTCCTCCACAAAAACAAACAAGTCATTCATCATTGTTCCCTTGCGTCTGCCATGGCCAGCGTGAGTTCTGGGTTGAGAGATTACCACCAGGGACAGGCGAGCATGGAAGCGGAAGCACGAGAGATGTCCCGCCTCGCCGCGAAAGCAGCCCACATGTCCCGCCGCACGGCCGTAGCAGCACAGAGGTCCCGCCATGCCACCGAAGCAGCACGGAGGTCCCGCCGGGCCGTCGATGCAGCAGACTGGTCCGGCCGCGCCGCGGAAGCAGCAGAGTTGTCCCGCCGCGCCGCGAATGCAGCAGAGATGTCCTCCCGCACCGCGGCGGCCTGGGTAAATGTCTCACGGGCAGGCGAGGACTCTTACAGGCGCATGCATGCGATCTTCCATAGCCAGATGGATCAGATCTCCGGCTGGACGAGGTTGCAGGACGACATGAAAGCCTCATTTGAACAGGCTACCGGCGTCATCTGGCAACTAGGGGAGGGCAATGCGAAGCTCTGGGCCGAGCGCGACCTGCTGAGGGCGAAGATCGCCAGAAGGGCGAAGCAGGCGGAGGAGACCGCTGCCTTGTTGAAGAGGATGGGTGTTATCATCAAGAAACTTATGGACGCGAATGCCATGCTTCGCATCGAGCGCGAAAGGCTGGTGAAGGAATCCGTGGATGCTGCCAAGCAGCGTATTAAGGACATGAAACTGATGAAAGAGATCATCGGCGCTCGCCGCGAGAACTAGTCTCCGTGACCTGCAGCGCATAAAGAAAGTAGAGATCAGCGAGCCAGATAGTTGTATGCGTCTTCCTTCTTCTTTTGCGCTTGTGTATTTCGGGCATAGCCGCATGTGGCTTTTTTAATTATCTTCCTAAATATGTAAGACAATTATTATCCACTGTCATCGTCCTTATATATTCATCAGTCTTGCTATAAGTCGCAGTAGATGCTATATATGTTCGTCGGATCTTACATCAAGATCCGTGCAAAATTTTCTTTTCAGATTTTCTTTTCTCTCTCTTAAATCTCAGTAGAGTGAGACATAGCCACGCCATTAAACAAGGGCTCGGGCGCCATTAATGGAGACCTTGGGAGAGAGGTGGGCGGCAGATGGAGGTCAAAGGGCTCTCCTCCCGATAGGCACGCGCACGGGTCTGATCGCACACCTCTTGTACTCAAATAGCTACCCCACACGGCGCCTCCTAGCCAATAAAAAAAGGGGACGCGTGGCAGCACGTAAATGGTAAGTAGAACGCCCACGGTTTCAATAATACCTGTGTTTCCGATTGTAACATGACATCACTTGTTCCAAAAAGACTTTGTTGATTGTTATGTGTGCGCCTCCGCAAATCGGACGGCAAAATTACCACAGCATGTTGGTGCCATGTCATGACACCAAGCCAAGTTTCATGATTTTCATGCGTGTTTTGGATTTACAAGAATTTGAAAACCAAGTTTCTCAATGTTTCCATCCGAGCCACGACGCCCAGATGTTTGCATTTCATTCCCATTTCTTGCATGGGACCTAGAAATTTACCCGACGACACACATGTGATTTTTCAACCAACTTTGGTGCACTGGAGCATGTGCTTGTAGTTCAAATTTGAAGTATGCACATTGAATGACCATAAACTCAATTAATGTATAAAAAAGGCCAAACGAACCCGGAATAATTCCAAAATTTAACACGACACTCATATAGTTCTATGTTGCCTCTGTAAAGAAAATCAAGGGGGGCAGCGTATATCATTTCACACACAAAGGTGACACGTTCCCTCTCAGAACCACGAGCCTTCTTGAGAGAAGCTCCGGTTTGCAAGAAGCTTATACCGAAACTTGTTCCAATTCGGCCAAAAATTTTAACACAGCATGTTAGTACCATGACATGAGACCATGCCAAGTTTCATGATTTTGAGGCGTGTTTTGGATTTACAAGAATTTTAAAACCAAGTTTCTCAATGTTCTCGGCCAAGCCACGACGCCCAGATGTTTGAATTTCATTCCCATTTCTTGCATGGGACCTAGAAATTCACCCGAGGACACACATGTTATTTTTCAACCAACTTTGGTGCACTGGAGCATGTGCTTGTAGTTCAAATTTGAATTATGCACATTAAATGACCAGAAACTCAATTAATGTATAAAAAAGGCCAAACGAACCTGGAGTAATTCCAAAGTTTAACACGACACTCATATAGTTCTATGTTGCCTCTGTAAAGAAAATCAGGGGGGCAGCGTATATCGTTTCGCACACAAAGGTGACACGTTCCCTCTCAGAACCACGAGCCTTCTTGAGAGAAGCTCCGATTTGCAAGAAGCTTATACCAAAACTTGTTCCAATTCGGCCAAATTTTTTACCATAGCATGTTAGTACCATGACATGACACCATGCCAAGTTTCATGATTTTCAGGCGTGTTTGGGATTTACAAGAATTTGAAAACCAAGTTTCTCAATGTTCTCGGCCGAGCCATGACGCCCAGTTGTTTGAATTTCATTCCCATTTCTTGCATGGGACCTAGAAATTCACCCGAGGACACACATGTTATTTTTCAACCAACTTTGGTGCACTGGAGCATGTGCTTGTAGTTCAAATTTGAATTATGCACATTAAATGACCAGAAACTCAATTAATGTATAAAAAAGGCCAAACGAACCCGGAGTAATTCCAAAATTTAACACGATACTCATATAGTTCTATGTTGCCTCTGTAAAGAAAATCAGGGGGGCAGCGTATATCGTTTCGCACACAAAGGTGACATGTTCCCTCTCAGAACCATGAGCCTTCTTGAGAGAAGCTCCGGTTTGCAAGAAGCTTATACCAAAACTTGTTCCAATTCGGCCAAATTTTTTACCACAGCATGTTAGTACCATGACATGACACCATGCCAAGTTTCATGATTTTCAGGCGTGTTTGGGATTTACAAGAATTTGAAAACCAAGTTTCTCAATGTTCTCGGCCGAGCCACGACGCCCAGATGTTTGAATTTCATTCCCATTTCTTGCATGGGACCTAGAAATTCACCCGAGGACACACATGTTATTTTTCAACCAACTTTGGTGCACTGGAGCATGTGCTTGTAGTTCAAATTTGAATTATGCACATTAAATGACCAGAAACTCAATTAATGTATAAAAAAAGGCCAAACGAACCCAGAATAATTCCAAAATTTAACACGACACCCATATAGTTATATGTTGACTCTGTAAAGAAAATCAAGGGGGGCAGCGTATATCGTTTCGCACGCAAAGGTGACCCATTCCCTCTCAGAACCACGAGCCTTCTTGAGAGAAGCTCCGGTTTGCAAGAAGCTTATACCAAAACTTGTTCCAATTCGGTCAATTTTTTTACCACAACATGTTAGTGCCATGACATGACACCATGCCAAGTTTCATGATTTCCAGGCGAGTTTTGGATTTACAGGAATTTAAAAACCAAGTTTCTCAATGTTCTCGGCCGAGTCACGACACCCAGATGTTTGAATTTCATTCCCATTTCTTGCATGGGACCTAGAAATTCACCCAAGGACACACACGTGATTTTTCAACCAACTTTGGTGCACTGGAGCATGTGCTTGCAGTTCAAATTTGAATTATGCACATTAAATATCCAGAAACTCAATTAATGTATAAAAAAGGCCAAACGAACCCAGAATAATTCCAAAATTTAATAGGGCACTCATATAGTTCTATGTCGCCTCTGTAAAGAAAATTAGGGGGGGAGGCAGCGTATATCGTTTCACACACAAAGGTAACACATTCCCTCTCGGAACCACGAGGCTTGTTGAGAGAATCTCCGGTTTGCAAGAAGCTTATACCAAAACTTGTCCCAATTCGGCCAAAAATTATACATATGAAAACAGGGTTTAGATTATCCCGAACATCTCACTACCTAGACCAATGTACTATGATTTGAATTCAACATAAAATGGATACAAATATTTGAATTGGAGATCGTATGGTACATGTAGTTCATAGTGAAATATGATTACTACTATATGCGTGTTTTTTGTTATCAAGATAATATTTAAATGATGGTATAACTTGACAACAATCGTATTCAAATAAGGAAAATTGGTTCAAATTTAGTCCATATGGTAGACGACAATATATATGTTCATAGGGTGGAGTAAAATGTTCATATAAGATGGAAGATCAAAATGTAGGACTACATCCATTATAAACCGCAAGATCACCTAACGATATATTTGAATTCAACATAACATGGATTCACAAATTAAAATTCGAGATCCTGGCATTTGTAATCATATAAAAAGGGGCATGACTCTTTCTTGTGGTGGGAATTGATTTGTTTTTTGTTGTTGTTGAGGGAAGTGCGAATTGATTTGGTACTGTACAGGCTAATCTTGTTCTCCCAATTTTTTTTACATTTTTCTTGTAGTTTTTTCAATGGCATTTATAGCAATATAGTAAAAGGGGACATGACTCTCTTGTGTCTTGTATGAATTGTTTTTTTGTACACGTTAAGTTTGTTCTGCCGAACATGGAATCCGCGCCTTGTTATCCCGAAATTTTCAAGCTCGAATATCTTTTGTCTCTTCTGCTGTGAAACTCCCGCCTCTTCAACCCGCGCCGCGCCTTGTTATCCTGAAATTTCGACGCGCGCGAAAACTCCCTCCTCATCCGAAATCGGTCCCGCAGCCCAGACACGCGAAATCCCCCTTCTACCCTCAGCCAGAAATGCTGCCTCGACGTCGCGTGGTCAAAACCGGTGGGGGTATGTTCGTAACTTACTGTACATTTCGGACAAGCGCGTCCCTAAGCCATGGCTCCCCCTACCTTCCCCTTCGCCCCCCCCATTCATACACCGAGGCCGCCAAAACCCGTGAAACCCCACGCTCCTCCGTCGGCCTCCCGACCGCCGCCCAGCCGGAGACTCTTCCCCGACGATGTCATCCACAACAACAGCTCGCCGTCCCTCATCCACCACACCGGATGAGGATCCATCGTCGATCTCGTCGTCCCCCCGGATCAGCCGCCCCGTCCTCCAGCTCCAAGGAGCTGCCCGACATTCGCCTCGTATATTGCGCCACCTCCATCCCCACAGCACCGTCTTGAGCCGCCCCACCGGAACCGCAGCACCCTCACCAATTCCTCCGATGAAGCCGAGGCCTACTCGGCCGCACCAAGGAGGTTCTGCACTCACCACTGCATTTTATCTTTTATTCGATCTCACGGGGCTGCCGGTGCTCAGCAGCCATGGCGGGTCTCCATCGACGGCGCCGTTGCCGGCCACTTCCTCCACGGCGTCTCTCCCCCATGTCGTTGCTTCCTCGGCGGCGACTTCCACACCAGCACTAGTTGCTGCTGCTCCGGCTCTCGCTCGCGCTGCGGCTCTGTTCTTGCTGTCGGTTGTGCTACTGCATTGCTCTTGCTTTCGTTTGTGCTGCTGCTCTGCTTTGCTATTGCTGTCGGTCACGCTGCTGCTCCACTCTTGCTATCGTTCGTGCTGCTGCTCTGCTCTGCTCTTGCTCTCGCTTGTGCTACTGCTATTGCTGCATGACCTGTGGTAGCTACAGGAGTTGTTGCTTTAGCACTCTCTCGCGGTGCTGCTGCACGAGTTGCTCTCTGCTAGTGCGTTCCTTGCTCGAGCGGCTGCTAATTTAGATCACTGCTTCTCTGCTACTAGTGCTCGAACGCCCTAAACTTCTATTGCAATGCTCTGCTACTAGTTCAATCAGTTTCAACAGTAAAATTCAGTTTCGACTGTAAAGTTCAGTTTCTTCAGTTAAGTTCAGAGTGAACAGTATTTACAACATCTGTCAGAGCGGCCGTGGCGCGACTGATGCATTTTACATCTAGCACTTTTTGGTGATGTATTTTACATCATCTATTGCAGATTCTATTAGAGTCCCACTTCAGATTAATGTTGTCTGTCTTGTCCTGCTTCAGCCTCGCCGTCGTACACCTCACCGGAGCTCCTCCAACGACGGAACCGTCCATCACAGCAGAGCAGTACCCTCAGCGCCGTCTCCAAAGGCCTCAGATCTTCTTCCCCGCCTCCGACAGTCACACCAGCATCACCATCCTCCACGTCCAACCCAATGACGCTGAGGTCGACAAGGCTATGCCAAAGAGGTTGTACACTCGTCGCATCACTTTTTTACTCTGCATTCATCTGGATCCCTCAGGGTTCCTTTGGTTCAAAGCAGTTGCAAATCTAGAAATAAATGAATCATGGTCACAAAGTTAACAGGGAGAAAACTAAATGCTCTTTTGAACCACAATTTGAATCAGTTTAGCAAGATAGCCATTATATGATACTCATGTGGACCAAATCTAAGCTCACAAAATATTTCGAGGGCAGGCTTCAGCCTGTTGAAGACTGCCTACTAGAATCGCCACTGGTTCAAAGAAAAAGTGAAGGAAAACATAGGAATTGGAAACTTTACTATGGTACTACTATTCATGCATTTGGTTAGAAGAAAAGGAGCAAAGCAAAACTGGAGGATTTTTTTCCTTTGGTGTCTCTTTCAAAGAAAAAATGTAGGAATTTTAATATCCACTTGGACGTCCTTTTCAAATTAATATGCATGAAGAACAGGACTAATTGCATTACTAGCATAATAAGATTCTTATTTTTTCATTTTCATGTGGTTTGACTTTAATTTGACCATGTTTCTCCATTCCTGTGTTCTTCCAATTCATGTGAACCAAACACCCAGGTTGACAGAAATCCTATGTTTGCAAATGCACTATTTTGCACATGCATTCCTATCCTATTCCTGTGTTTTTCCTGTCCCTGCATTTATAGAATCCTCCAATTCTAAGGAGCCCTTACAGATTTACTTCATTTTCAGATAGGTGTCAAAGAAAACTCTTTGTGTTATGTCCTGCTCCTGCCGTGCCGTCATCCACCCCACCTGAGGTGCACCATCAACGGAAGCGTTCCCTGCAGCAGAGATACCCCCTGCAGACTTTCTTTCGCCGCCTCAGATCATCTTCCCCATTGCCGACAGCCACGCCAACTGCATTACCATCATCGACTGAGCAGATGAACCTGAGGACTACATAGTTCCGGAAGAGAGGTCGCACTCTTTCGTGTCTGCTTACGTTATACATCAGTTATTATTACCTGCTACTTTATCGTCCTGTTCACCTCTTAGACTCCGAGTCAGGTCCAAACTAATGTTCAAACTTGAGTTTTAAAATGCCCGTGGGGCACATATCAAGGCAGCCACGAATAGTATCTGTCTACTATCTGGTTCATCTGGGTCTTCTATGTGGTTCATGTTGGGCGGGCAACAAACAGTAGATGATCCATCGTCTATCTTTTTAAACTGAAGCTATAATCTACCTGCTATCATTAGTTTTGGATCTATCCACTCGTTTGCTACCATCATTCTTGATTTCTGCATGCACCCCTTAGGCCTTACATAATCTAACTATGTTTTTTTATTATGCATGTCAGTTATTGTACACAATCATACTGAACATGTAGAGAAAAAGAGAAGACCGTTGTGTGGGAATATAATGTCATGCAGACGCCGCTCCATGGTGGGCGAAGTGGGCCCCCCTCCCGCCATTCCAGATTGTATTCCAGAGGAAGATAACTGTTCAGAGGGGGATTCACAGGGAGCCGACCACTCCTATTTACCCCTTGAGGTGTTTGCTCTAACCTAGCATGCTAATGTTGGTCATATCATGCATATGGGGCCTCGCATTGCTTACATTATACATCTTATATGTCATCAGCTTAGTTTAGATTTGCTTTGTGTGAATGCCACCTGTTTGGTTTCTATATCATACTCCCACCGTTCCTAAATATTTGTCTTTTTAGAGATTTCAACAAGTGACTACATACAGAGCAAAATGAGTGAATATACACTCTAAAATATGTCTATATACATCCGTATGTGGTAGTCCATTTGAAATCTCTAAAAGACAAATATTTAGGAACAGAGGGAGTATATGGGAATTATGCAATGCCATCTTCTTTAGCCAGGCATCATATACGTGAATCATGCAATGCCATCCTGTTTAGCCAGTCATCGTATATGTGAATTGTATCGTGCCATATTTTTTTTTCATAATGTATTCCATTTGTAAAAAATGTTTATACATTCATCTACTCTTCCTGTGCATCAGCCATTTGAGTCGGTCATGGGAAAATCTGGAGTGAAAACAAGGTCTTCAGAGCAGTCAGTGCTACCTGTCGATGCAGATTTCTTGCTGGTTACAAATAGCTCCTCAGAGGAGGATTCAGAGACAGATGACCAGTCGTATTCCCCCCCCCCCCCGAGGTGTATGCTCTAACTTGGCAGGGTTATATTGCTCATATCATGCATATGGTGTCTTGCATTGCCATGCCATCTGCTTAGATTAGACATGCTTTGTGTGAATGCCTCCTGTTTGCTTTCTATATCAGATATGTGAATTATGCAATGCCATGTTTTTCAGCCAGTTATCATATATGTGAATTATGCACCGCCATGTAGCCAGGCATCATATATGTGAATTATCTCATGCCATCCTTTTTTCATTACGTATTTCATTTGTCGACAATCTGTGTATATTGAACTACTCTTCATGTGTATCAGCCATTTGAGCCGGTTATGGAAAAATCAGGAGTGAAAACAAGGTCTTCAGAGCAGGCAATGGTACCTGTTGAAGCATATAACTCGATGGTTACAGGTAGCTCCTCAGAAGAGGATTCAGAGACAGATGACCAGTCCTATATCCCACCTGAGGTGTATGCTCTAACTTGCAATGTTTATATTTCTCATATCATGCATATGGTGTCTTGCATTGCTTAGTTTAGACATCTTATGCACAATATTCAATTCCATCTGCTTAGTTTAGAGATCATACATGCGAGTGCCAGCTGCTTAGTATATGAATCAATTATGTCAACTATATCATGCCATCCTGTATACTTAGACAACATGTATGTGAATTATTTCATCCCAACCTATTTTAGAAAGACATCATATAGTTTTGTCATGTCATCCTGTTTAGATACTCATCATATGTTGAAATATGCCATTATATCCTGTTAAGTTATCCATCATATATCTGAAACTGTGTCATGCTATCCTGTTTAGTTAGCCATCATATATGTGAAATTGTGTCATGCTGTCCTATTTGGTTAGACAACATATATGTGAATTACCACATCTGTCTATCATACAATGTCTGTATGTTCAATTTCTTTTCTTGTTTATCAGCCATTTGAATTGGAGGGGGTGATGGCAGTATCTAAGGGAGTAAAAACCCGCTCTTCACAAAAGACGGTGCTACCCGTCGATGCAGATAGAACCATGGTTGTACTGGCCCACGAACTAGCCCCACCACACATAATCGAAACTCTTCCAGATTGTACACTTACACCGTTGGACAGAGAACCAGCTACACCCCATCTAACCACAACCCCAGCGGATAGTAACCCACTTCTAGTTGACACAACACCATGTCCACCATAGAGTACCCCTACACGAGCTGTTTGTAAAGCAACTGCAGTGCCCAAAGCACGAAGACCACCACAGCGAACCCAAACTCCATGTTTAAAGTAGAAGAGCAACTGTTCTCAGGTCAGATTCCGTAGCTATGGTCCATACTCCTTTGCTCTTGCATCACTGTATTTACTCATACGAACTACTTTCGAATTTGAAGGATCCAATTGAAACTCCAATGGCGCAACAAGTATGTTTTAAACCTATTTCTTTAACTGGATTGCTGTTCTAACTTCTTGCTCTATGTTGATTTCAGTTTCAGTTGTATAAATAGTTATGTTCTCATGTCATGCACATTACAAGTGTTGCCAGTGCTGTGTAGTTTCTCACACTTATATTCTGTCTATGCTGTGTGTCTTAAAAATATATGATTTGAACTGTGTCTCTATCTTGATTTGGCAACATAAATTAGAATGATATGGACAATACAGTGACCATAGTACATAGATATATGTTTATTTCATGCTGTTATCCTGTCCACATTACTACTGAACCTATTTACCAAAATGAGTTTCATATACTACATGCTAAACTTGTGATGTGTCTGCTTGTTTCTCTTGTAGAATGCGAACAGAATATTAGAGAAGAGCACCCCATTATGCAATGGTAGAGAAAGTAATGCAGATAAGGTTCAAGATAGTGAGACAACCCTGTTGGTCTCCAAGAAAGGTGATAAAAACGATCTTGTAGATAGTGAGACAACCCCAAAGTCCTGCGTTGATGTAGTGTTTGAGTTACTGGCCACTACCGCTGGCACAAGCTCTTCGAACTCGCTTCTTGAATCACTTCGGCTTCTTCAGTCTCAGCTACAAGCTGAAAGGCATCAGTCAGCTGTGCTGCGGCAAGAAGCCAAAGGACTGAGGAAGTCCCTGCAGAATTCAGATGCATACTTTCTGGTGCAACAGCAAGCGCTGGACGATTTTAGCGCCAAACAAGAGAAAACTAATAAGCTTGCTAATCTTCTTGCCAGCATGGTGGGTATCCAGGATATCGTTTCTTGAGCTCTTCTGAAGTGGTTTCAGTTCTGGACTTGTTTTGCTGCCGCCTTTATTTTCACTAGTGGCCAATTTAGACGCTCAGTGTATGTAATATGCTGCTTTGTTCACTATATTTGCACTGGTGGCGAACTTTGATACCCAGTGGATGTAATATTTGTAATAGCCGTAATAGCCTAGCGTAAGTTGCTTGCTTACTTATTTCCTTACTGTCTTGTTTATTTTTTTGCTGGTAGTCGCTGCAGTTCTTTTTCCGCGGTAACCTTTTTATTTAGAAGTAGTTCTGCTGCCTGCTGTAGTGGGCCTCCTAAGGTCCCGATGATCCATGGGCCTTCTACGGGCCATAGATTCAATGGGACTTCTATGGGCCGTATGATCGATTGGCCAAACATGGGCCATACTTTCGTGGACAATTAACGGACCGCAATATGGGCTGTAAACAGGCTATAATGGGAATCGTATGTTTATGGGCCGTTAACAGGCCCATGTGTACAACGGGCTTAATTCGAACGGCAGGCATAACGGGTCATTAATGGGCCATATGTGATGACGCCATGAAAATGGCCCAACGGATTAATGGGCCACAGACGGGCCGACTTTAACCACGGGCTGAATTTGGCCCAAAAGCGGAACATGCCAGTAATGGACCGTAAGTAATCGAATGCCGGAAATGAGCCCAATAATAAATGGGCCCTTAGAAGGGCGAAAGATAATACAGGCTGAAACAGCCCAATGGAACAATGGACCGTTAATGGGTATAAAGCTGTACACTGTTCATTATGGGCCAGTTTCACCACGGGCCGTTTATGGCCCAAGATTTAGAAAGGGCCTCATATGGGCCAAAAGATGTCATGGGCCGGAAGTTACAATGGGCTGGAATCATATTGGACGGCCCATATGGGGCTATTGGGCCTAATTCGGATAGGCTATAACGGGCCGTGAGTTAGCGGGCTGTAAATGGGCTATATGCGAACATGCCGTTAACAGGCCTTCGGTGGGCCGGGCCGCTACCTTTTAACTAAGTCAAATGGGCCGACCTTTTTACCTTAAATGGGCCACTGTTGGGCTGTGCCACGTGTCGATATCATAGGCGTCTTCCGTCCATTGTAGGGATGACATCTGTCCCAACGATGAGCTGACACGTGGATTATCCGGCGAATGAGAATTTTACACGTGGAAAATCCCCATTGGTCGGGGCTGTTAACGGGTTATCGGATCCAAACCGGAACCCGATAGCTTAACGGTGACCCGTTACGGTGGATGCCACATGTCGGTTACCCTTGATGAAAGCACTTCTATGACGCGCGATTTATCGTCATGGAAGTGGACACTTCCGTGATGATAATTTTGGTAATGTCATGGAACACTTCTACGATAGCACATGTATGACTATCTTGATTCTGTCATAAAATTGTCATGGATGTACATGCATGACAGAAAACGTGACCTACTGTGACAATCATGTATCATCACGGAAGTGTATTTTTTTGTAGTGCAAGCAAGTTGCCACTCCTGGGAAGAAGCCCAAAGCTGGACCCAAGCCTGAAACTGAGTGCTTCTAGTGCAAAGGGACTGGTCACTGGAAGCGGAATTGCCCCAAGTATTTGGCGGATAAGAAGGATGGCAAACTGAACAAAGGTATATTTGATATACATGTTATTGATGTGTACCTTACTAATGCTCGTAGTAGCGCCTGGGTATTTGATACTGGTTCGGTTGCTCATATTTGTAACTCGAAATAGGAGCTACGGATTAAACGAAGATTGGCTAAGGATGAGGTGATGATGCACGTCGGGAATGGTTCCATGGTCGATGTGATCGCCGTCGGCACGCTACCTCTACATCTCCCTTCGGGATTAGTTTTAGACCTGAATAATTGTTATTTGGTGCCAGCGTTGAGCATGAACATTATATCTGGATCTTGTTTAGTGCGAGACGGTTATTCATTTAAATCAGAGAATAATGGTTGTTCTATTTATATGAGTAATATCTTTTATGGTCATGCACCCTTGAAGAGTGGTCTATTTTTGTTGAATGTTGATTGTAGTGATACACATATTCATAATATTGATGCCAAATGATGCAAAGTTGATAATGATAGTGCAATATATTTGTGGCACTGCCGTTTAGGTCATATTGGTGTAAAGCACATGAAGAAACTCCATGCAGATGGGCTTTTGGAATCACTTGATACTTGCGAACCATGCCTCATGGGCAAGATGACTAAAACTCCGTTCTCTGGAACAATGGAGCGAGCCAATGACTTATTGGAAATAATACATACCGATGTATGTGGTCCGATGAGTGTTGAGGCACGCGGCAGGTATCGTTATTTTCTGACCTTCACAGATGATTTGAGCAGATATGGGTATATCTACTTAATGAAACACAAGTCTGAAACATTTGAAAAGTTCAAAGAATTTCAGAGTGAAGTGGAGAATCATCGTAACAAGAAAATAAAGTTTCTATGATCTGATCGCGGAGGCGAATATTTGAGTTACGAGTTTGGCCTTCATTTAAAACAATGTGGAATAGTTTCACAACTCACGCTACCTGGAACACCACAACGTAATGGTGTGTACGAATGTCGTAACCGTACTTTATTAGATATGGTGCGATCTATGATGTCTCTTACCGATTTACCACTATCGTTTTGGGGTTATGCATTAGAGACAGCTGCATTCATGTTAAATAGGGCACCGTCTAAATCCGTTGAGATGACACCGTATGAACTATGGTTTGGCAAGAAACCTAAGATGTCGTTTCTTAAAGTTTGGGGTTGCGACACTTATGTCAAAAGGCTTCAGGCTGATAAGCTCAAACCCAAATCGGAGAAGTGCGTCTTCATAGGATACCCTAAGGAAACAATTGGTACACCTTCTACCACAGACCCGAAGGCAAGATCTTTGTTGCCAAGAATGGAACCTTTCTAGAGAAAGAGTTTCTCTCGAAAGAAGTGAGTGGGAGGAAAGTAGAACTTGATGAGGTAATCGTACCTTCTCTCGAATTGGAAAGTAGTTCATCACAGAAAACTGTTCCCGTGATGCCTACACCAACTAGAGAGGAAGCTAATGATAATGATCATGAAACTTCAGATCAAGTGACTACTGAACCTCGTAGGTCGACCAGAGCACAATACGCACCAGAGTGGTACAGTAATCCTGTTCTAGAAGTCATGTTATTAGACCAAGGCGAACCTACGAATTATGAAGAAACTATGATAAGCCCAAATTCCGACAGATGTCTTGAGGCCATGAAATCTGAGATAGGATCCATGTATGAGAACAAAGTGTGGACTTTGGTGGATTTGCCCGATGATCGGCAAGCCATAGATAATAAATGGATCTTCAAGAAGAAGACTGACACTGATGGTAATGTTACCGTCTACAAAGCTCGACTTGTCGCAAAAGGTTTTCGACAAGTTCAAGGGGTTGACTACGATGAGACTTTCTCACTCGGAGCGATGCTTAAGTCCGTCTGAATCATGTTAGCAATTGCCGCATTTTATGATTATGAAATCTGGCAAATGGACGTCAAAACTGCATTCCTTAATGGATTTCTCAAAGAAGAGTTGTATATGATGCAACCAGAAGGTTTTGTCGATCCTAAAGGTACTAACAAAGTGTGCAAGCTCCAGCGATCCATCTATGGACTGGTGCAAGCATCTCGGAGTTGGAATATACGCTTTGATGAGGTGATCAAAGCTTATGGTTTTATACAGACTTTCGGTGAAGCCTGTATTTACAAGAAAGTGAGTGGGAGCTCTGTAGCATTTCTGATATTACATGTGGATGACATATTGTTGATTGGAAATGATATAGAATTTCTAGATAGCATAAAAGGATACTTGAATAAGAATTTTCCAATGAAAGACCTCTGTGAAGCTGCTTATATATTGGGTATCAAGATCTATAGGGATAGATCGAGATGCTTAATAGGACTTTCACAAAGCACATACCTTGATAAAGTTTTGAAGAAGTTCAAAATGGATCAGTCAAAGAAAGGGTTCTTGCCTGTGTTACAAGGTGTGAAGCTGAGTCAGACTCAATGCCCGACCACTGTAGAAGATAGAGAGAAAATGAAAGTCATTCCCTATGCCTCAGCCATAGGTTCTATCATGTATGCTATGCTGTGTACTAGACCTGATGTGTGCCTTGCCATAAGTCTGGCAGGGAGGTACCAAAGTAATCCAGGAGTGGATCACTGGACAGCGGTCAAGAACATCCTGAAGTACCTAAAAAGGACCAAGGATATGTTTCTCGTTTATGGAGGTGACAAAGAGCTCATAGTAAATGGTTACGTCGATGCTAGCTTTGACACTGATCCGGATGACTCTAAGTCACAAACCGGATACATATTTTTATTGAATGGTGGAGCTGTCAGTTGGTGCAGTTCCAAGCAAAGCATCGTGGTGGGATCTACGTGTGAAGCGGAGTACATAGCTGCTTTGGAAGCAGCAAATGAAGGAGTCTGGATGAAGGAGTTCATATCCGATCTGGGTGTAATACCTAGTGCATCAGATCCAATGAAAATCTTTTGTGACAACACTGGTGCAATTGCCTTGGCGAACGAATCTAGGTTTCACAAAAGAACCAAACACATCAAGAGATGCTTCAACTCCATTCGTGAGCAAGTCAAGGATGGAGACATAGAAATTTGCAAAATACATACGGATCTGAATATGGCAGACCCATTGACTAACCCTCTTCCGCGAGCAAAGCATGATCAACACCAAGACTACATGGGTGTTAGATTCATTACAATGTAATCTCGATTATTGACTCTAGTGCAAGTGGGAGACTAAAGGAAATATGCCCTAGAGGCAATAATAAAGTTATTATTTTATATTTCCTTATTCATGATAAAGATTTATTATTCATGCTAGAATTGTATTGATCGGAAACCATAATACATGTGTGAATACATAAACAAACACCGTGTCCCTAGTAAGCCTCTACTAGACTAGCTCGTTGATCAAAGATGGTTAAGGTTTCCTGACCAAGGACATGTGTTGTCAATTGATAACGGGATCACATCATTAGGAGAATGATGTGATGGACAAGACACATCCATTAGCTTAGCATAATGATCGTTCAATTTTATTGCTATTGCTTTCTTCATGTCAAATACATATTCCTTCGACTATGAGATTATGCAACTCCCGGATACCGGAGGAATGCCTTGTGTGCTATCAAACGTCACAACGTAACTGGGTTATTATAAAGATGCTCTACAGGTATCTTCGAAGGTGTTTGTTGAGTTGGCATAGATCAAGATTAGGATTTGTCACTCCGAGTATCGGAGAGGTATCTCTAGGCCCTCTTGGTAATACACATCATAAGCTTGCAAGCAAACGACTAAGGAGTTGGTCACGAGGTGACGTATTACGGAACGAGTAAAGAGACTTGCTGATAATGAGATTGAACTAGGTATGAAGATACCGACGATCGAATCTCGGGCAAGTAACATACCGATGTACAAAGGGAATTACGTATGTTGTCATAACGGTTCGACTGATAAAGATCTTCGTAGAATATGTAGGAACCAATATGAGCATCCAGGTTCCGCTATTGGTTATTGACCGAATAGGTGTCTCGGTCATGTCTACATAGTTCTCGAACCCGTAGGGTCTGCACGCTTAACGTTTGTTGACGATATAGTATTATATGAGTTATGTGATTTGGTGACCGAATGTTTTTCGGAGTCCCCGATGAGATCACGGACATGACGAGGAGTCTCAAAATGGTCGAGAGGTAAAGATTGATATATAGGACGATGGTATTCGGACACCGGAAGTGTTTCGGGAGGTACCGGGTACTCATCGGGTCACCGGAAGGGGTTCCGGGCACCCCCGGCAAAAGATATGGGCCTTATGAGCCAAGAGGGGAAACACACCAGCCACCAAGGGCTGGTGCACCCCCCATATTGGCCGAACCAGGAGGATAAGGAAAGAGGGGAAGGGAAAGGAAAGGGGGGATTCGGCCTCCCCTTCCTTCCCTCCCCCTCCTCTTTCCTTCCCCCTCCGGCAAATATGGCAGGGGGGCGCGGCCAAGGGGAGACCCCAAGTAGGATTCGACCTACTTGGGGCACCTCATGGCAGCCTCCCCTCTCCCTCGCACCTATATATATGTGGGGGGGGGGGGGGGCCTAGCACACACCAGACAATTGCTTAGCCGTGTGCGGCGCCCCCCTCCACCGTTTACATCCCCGGTCATATTTTCGTAGTGCTTAGGCGAAGCCCTGCGGAGTTCACTTCACCATCACCGTCACCACATCGTCGTGCTGACGGAACTCATCTACTACCTCGACATCTTGCTGGATCAAGAAGGCGAGGGACGTCACCGAGCTGAACGTGTGTAGAACTCGAAGGTACCGTATGTTCGGTACTTGATCGGTTGGAGCGCGAAGAAGTTCGACTACATCAACCGCGTTACTAAATGCTTCCACTTATGGTCTACGAGGATACGTAGACACACTCTCCCCCTCGTTGCTATGCATCTCCATGGATAGATCATTGCGTGTGCGTAGAATTTTTTTTGTTTTCCATGCAATGATTCCCAACATGTTTCCCATGCGGAGGGGCGTACGAGGGTTTACTGGTTGGGCTGCAGTGTGAGGGTGCCATCGCCGGAGAATAACAACAGGTCTGGGTGAGTATAGGGATGGCCAGGCCAGCGATGGGAGTAGGGTGGGGTGGTGAGGCCTGCGTGGCAGCAGAGCCGGCCACGGGAGGCAGGAGCAGGCAGCATGACTGGCGCTGGTTTGGGCGGCTGGAGCAAGAAGACCATAGGTTGAGGAAGCACTACGGCCGTTGGATGGACATCGTACGGTCACTGGAGCTAGAATCATTCATATTGACTAAGTTGACAAAGCCCTCCGTCCGCGTCAACTTAGTAGGCCCACAAGTCAGCCCCCAACTATTGTGGGTCCCAGATAGCAGGGGGAGTATTCATTTTTTTGTGCGTAATAAGGAGGCACTTCCTTGCGTGCGAAGATATAGCTGGTGGGTCCGAGCTATCAGCGGGAGGAACACTTTTTTTGTGAAATACAGAGGCCCTTCCGGTGGGTCCCTGCTGTCACGTGGAGGAATCATTATTTTGCGCGTAATAAGGAGGCACTTCCTTGCGTGCGGCCGTGGACCCAGCTGTTAGCCTCTCCACGTACAGTCCTCTTCTAATGGATGTCGTTCATTGACCACATTGACCACGCCGCGCCGAGAGCACCAGGGCGGTGGACGACGGCGAGGCCTAGGAAGGGAACGACCCGGAGCCAGGGAAGACTCGGTAGTGGTTGCCCACGCGGTGGGGAGTACGAGGGTTTACTGGTTCGGCTGCCGTCGCCGAAAAATAACAGGAGGTGTGGGTGAGTAGAGGAATGGCCTGGCCAGCGATGGAGTAGGGTGGGGCGGTGCGGCCTGTGCGGCAGCACAGCCGGCCACGGGAGGTGGGAGCAGGTAGTCCCACCGGCGCTGGTTTGGGCGGCTGGAGCAAGAAGATCAGATATTGAAGAAGCAGGCAGCCGTTGGATTAACATCCAATGGTCACTGCTACTAGAATCATTTGTGGACTAAGTTGACAAAGCCTTTCGTACACGTCAACCTAGTAGACCCACAAGCCAGCCTCCAAATCTGTCCCAAACAACATACAACCCGATATTTCTAGCCAGATTCAAATTAATTTAAAAACTAAACATACCTTAATTTAAATCCAATGAAATTTTACCCGCACAAAAAAAATGAAATTTAAAATATCAAAATCCGAAAGAAAAAAGTATTTTGGAACTAATTACCTGTTTGTTGTATTTTTTTCATTTTACGGCCCATTTCTTATTAATTATAGCCCATTTCTTATTACTTATAGCCCATTTTCTCGGCAAGCCCGAATGCATCCCTCCTCGTCTTGAAAGATTTCCGGCCCAACAGGGCGTAGAAAAGCATGTAGGCCTACGTTGGTTATTCTGCAAAAAACAAAATAGCTGGGCTAGCCATTTTCAGAAAGGAAAAAAAACGGGCTGGTCATGTGGTAAACATATGAAATAAAAGCCTGGGCTAGACGGGCCACAACTCCCGCACAACCCAGTTGATACCCTTCTCTGTCCCAAAAAAAAAATTACTACACGCGCTGCTGGGTCCCGAGTGTCTGCCGCTCCTTGTGCAATTATCTCGCTTATTGAGTACGTTGACAGTGGCGTGTGACCCAGATGTCAGCACTCAGAGGAAACCATCAGGAGGAACCCTTTTTTTTCTTGTAAGAAAGGAGGCACTTGCTTGCCTACTGCCATGATCCTGGTGGGTCCCTAATGTCATCCTCACCATGTACATTCATCTCCTTATTCCTCTTGCTTGTTGACCATGTTGACAACACCGGAGGGTGGCGTCATGGCGAGCGAACCAAGGCGGAGGACGATGGCGAGGCCTCGGACGGGAATGAATAGGAGTCGGGGAAGATGCGTAGAGTTTTAGGGTGTGATGTGGCCACAATGCGTGCGTGGCAGCACAGCCAACCGTAGGAGGCGGGAGCAGGCGGTCCCACTGGCGCTGGTTTGGCTTTGGCGGCTGGAGGAAGAAGACACTGAAGAAACACGACAGACGTTGAATGTCAATCCAACGGTCAAGGTTGGCACAATTGTTTGTTGACTAAGCCAACACCAAGTAGCATACTTTTTTATATATAGGAAGAAAAGAAAAACTGGGCTCGTTCGCCAGATAACATTCCCGAAACTGCGACCGTTTGATCTTGTGTCGCAACTAAAACTGCGAGGAAAATGCGTTCATTTGCCGTCCTCCTCCCAGGGAACTTTCGCCACATAAGTGACTAGCACCCCTGGTTTTCAACCGAGAGGTCTTGGGTTTGAGTCCCAGGAACCCTCAATTTTCTCCTCCTTCCTTCCTCGCAAAAAAAAGAAAAGAAAATCAAAGACTTGAGAAGGCGTACAGAACAAGCTAGTGTAACAATAAAGAGACGTTGCTGAGTTTTTGAAAAAAGAGAGACGTGCTCCTGTAGCTGGTTCGAATCCAAACCTAGACTACGCTGATTATTTGGTTAGCCAAGGAATCCCAATACCAGCAGGTTGGGGTGTTGGACAAGTAACTGAAGGAACGGCAGAAGAGGAAGATGCAGAGAAGAAGGTTAAATATGCAGTTCCTCTAATCATGGCCAAGCAACAGCTGCTGAATGGCCTTGATAGCAATGAGGAGATGAAAGAGCTTGTGAAGATAGTGGGCAAAATCGATGTGCTCTGTAGGATGATTGTCTCTTTATTTGTAGTATATGTAGCACTCGTGATGTATTCAGTGGCTATGACATGAGCACTTTGCTGAAACTAGTAATGAATGAAACCTGTTTAGCAGGCTGGGCATAGTGTTGTGAACATCTAATGATTTCTATTAACGGAAATCGGGGGGTATCCTGTTTTGCTCATAAATAAATAAATAGCAGAGGCCCTTTTGCTAATAAATAAATAAATTAGCAGAGGCCCTGTCGGGTCAGCTTTGTTCCCATTCGAAGACGTCGAGCAAATTGCAGTCCAACAGCAAACTATGTCATCAAATACAAGTTTCACAGCCAAATATGAGTACAACTAAACAACAATGTCATCATGTTTTAGTCGTCATACAATCACCAAACACAAATCAACATACATAATAAGTGATGTTCTCACAGCAAAATACTAAACAACAACTTCATCAGGTTTCAGTTGTCATAGCAAACACAATTTCACATAGTAGATAAAAAAACGTCTTCTGACAGGCAAATACGATAAAAGCAATCTAATCATCATCCGCAGCAGTAGCGTCAACATCTTCTCCATGTGTATCAGTCTGAATCATAATTCCCCCCCAGTGTCATCTTCTTCTTCATCCTCTATGTCCTCGAATGTTGGCGTCTTATTGATCAACTCTCGTATGTCCACAGCCTGACATGCAATCTTTTCGCCAGCGTCATTAACATGATGGTTCTCAAAGATATTAGGAACATCTGTGAAATCTTCTACATCAAGAGCAGTGTAAGCATCATCTTGTTGTGCAACTTCATTAAACGAACTCCTCTGCTCAAACCTTTGCAATACTCTCCAGTCATCACTATGTGCAAATGTGTCTTCCAAGAAAAATATCTGTGTTGCTTAATTTGCCAAAATAAAAGGCTCGTAGGTCTGGTACGCCGCCTTGACATTGATGGATTTGAAATAATCATCAGCTCTGGGTTTTGCGATCCTGGAAAATAGGTTATACCAAATACAGCACAATAGAACCACACACCGATGAACCTCGAAACTAGAGATATACTACAACTGAGCAATGTTTGTTATGTTAGCATACATTTCAGTTGTCTCTTTGCCGTACTTATCCGTGCTCATGATGGCACTGTTTTGTGTCTTCCTGCCTTCGTCGCGTGCAAGGGTGTTGTAGCGCACATCTCCAACAACGCAAGATTCATAATGTCTTACCCGAGTATCATGACCCATTGCTAGTGTGTAAAGGGCATCATTAACTGCCTGCACATCCTCCCGCATCTTCTTAACCTATGGTTAGAAAATAGACAAGCTGATCATCTTATGTACTCAATATATTAAAAAAACTGACAGTGCAATTCAAAAGCTTACATGGCTCTTGAACCATTTCGCAAATCCTGCCATAACTAGTTTGTCAATGTTTCTTGGATTTTGCGGCAGTAACTCCTTTTTGTAGATGCTGCACAACATAGTGATCGCGTCAAACATCTAAATATATAAGAATGTGCTGCAAGTTTAGTAGATTACGATGTATAAGCTGTAGTACTTAGCACTTACTCGATATAAGGTAGAATCTCAGGACAGTTATTCAACACATACCAAACCATTTTGTTCAAATCTTTAGGTTTGTCGTCTTGTCGACTCTTCCCTATAACTCGAACAGAACAATCGAAAACATTGAGCTCTGGATTGTCTTCACCCACCTCTTTGCTAAGCTCATCAGCTGTTTCAATGTATTTTGAGCAGAATGTCAATGCTTCTGTAGCAATGTAGGCCTCTGCAATGGAACCCTCAGGTCTAGCTCTGTTCCTAACATAGCCCTTGAAAGTGCCTAGCTGCCTTTCAATAGGGTACATCCAGCCATACTGTACTGGACCTCTAAGTAGTGCCTCATCAGGTAGATGAACAGCCAAATGCACCATCACATCAAAGAAGGCTGGAGGATATATCTTCTCAAGGTCACATAGCATAGTTGGTATCTTGTCTCTAAGATGCTCCAAAGTATCTATCTTGATATTTCTACTGCAGAGTTCCCTGAAGAATTGTCCCAACTCTGCAACTGCTCTGTATAAGTCAGGGCGGCCCAATCCTCTAACGATAACAGGTAAAACCCTTTGATGTAGGACGTGGCAGTCATGAGTTTTCAACCCTTGTACCTTGTTTCCATCTGCACTGACTCTCCTTTCAGGGTTGGAAGCAAATCCATGTGGGAATCTCACACGCGACAGGACACTGCAAAATTCTTTTCTTTTTACCTTGTCCAAGACGTACACAACTGGTGCCATATCCCGCGGTTTACCTTCATCTTCCACCTGCAAATCCTTTCTGATACCCAGGTGTGTCAAATCAATCCTAGATTTTAAGGTATCTTTCATCTTGCCTTCAATATTAAGAAGTGTGCCGATAATGCTGTCACATATATTTTTCTCGATGTGCATCACATCAAGATTATGCCAAAGATCCAAATTTTTCCAATACTCCAAGTCCCACAAATTGGACCTGCGGGTAAACAATAATCTCTCTTCTGCACTGCCACGCTTCCTTTTCCCGCTACCATTATCAGGATGGTTTCCTGGTGTAATATGCCTGACATTCTCTAATTCCACTTGCAACTCATCGCCGGTGAGCCTCTTTGGCGCATCACGGTTTTCATGCTTTGCATTGATCACATGTCTTCGGTATTTTGTAGGACACAACTTGTCCTTGGCAAGGAAACGGCGGTGTCCAATGTAACAGATCTTGCTAAGTATTGCGTATGACAGCGGATTCTTGTCACAGTGAACACATGCATTGTAACCATGTGTCGTTCGCCTTGACATAGTGCCCAAAGCCGGATAATCATGGATGCACCAAATTATAACAGCACACAGAAAGAAATCAGCTGGTGGGCTGCTATATAGGTCTTGAGTGAGAACACCCCTCCATAGTTGTTGAAGTTCCTCCACAAAAGGCTCCATGAATAAATCAAAATCCTTTCCAGGACTTTTTGGACCTGGGATGATCAAGGCCACCATGTAGTTTGATTCTTTGGTGCAGACATTTGGAGGCATGTTGTAAGGGATAACAAGCACTGGCCACATGCTATATGTGGCGCTCTGGTGGCCAAATGGGTTAAATCCATCTGTAGCTAAGCCAAGTCTAATGTTTCTCGGGTCAGCAGCAAACTTTTTGTGTTTCTGATTGAAGCTTTTCCAGTCACTACCATGAGATGGATGGATCATTACATTTTGATCTCTATACTCCTGGTTCCTAGAATGCCACAGTACATTCTCTCTTGTTTGAGCATCATGAAACAACCTCTGCAATCTTGGTATAATTGGAAAATGTCTCAGAACATTATGAGGAATCCTCTTCACAGCATCGCCATCTTTCCATCTTGATGATTTTCATTTTGGGCATTCACTTAAGTTGGCATAATCCTTCCGGAACAGAACACAATTATTCTTACAAACATGGATCATATCATATCCAATTCCAACTGCACGAAGGAAATTCTTCATTTTACTGTAGGTGTGTGGCAGCTCAGACGCATCTGGGAAAGATTTGCGGAAAGCAACCAACATCGCATCGAATGATTTGTTGGTCATCCGCTCAGATGTCTTCACCTGAAGAAAGGTGACCATAGCTGAGAATACTGACAGCTTATTTCCTGGGGTGACAACCACGTTGCATTGTTCCAACATGCGGGCCCACCATTTTTCTTCTGCAGGTGAAAGTTCACGAAATGCGCAAGCATTTCATAGCATTGTTTCAATGTTGGTCAAACTCATTGGCTCCGCCACCACCACCTCCTCCTCCTCTTCCACCTGAGCATCAGGCAGATCAAGATGGTGATCTGCTGCTTCCACATAGTTAGTAACATTGACGTTCACAGGTTCACCATGATGAACCCACCTAGTATATGTGACCGACATCCCATACAAGTGTAGATGATTTTGAACAGTTGACTGGGGTCTTGTAACAAATTCATACAACTGTTACACAGGCAGAGCACATCTGATTTTGGACCACCGTACTCAGCTCTGATAAAGTTCATGAAGTTTTCAACCCCCTCGACATATGCAGTGGAGAATCTTCGAGCAGAAGTTATCCAAGTCCTGTCCATCTGTTAGACATACAAATTAGTTCTTCTACTAGATGTTACAGGAAAAACATATATGCTTTTTTATGAAGTCCAGAAAAAAAATCCATAGGTCGATGTCTAAAGCTATGGCAAGATATTTGGACAAGCAGATCTAAGTAACGAAATATATGTAAAGCTAATTCAGCAAACATATTTGAGTGCTAAATTATGGTAAGCTGTTTCAGCAGTCAATGAGGCTGAGCACACAGCCATCGAAGGCCATCTCAGCAACAAAGATCGAGTATAAAACGGTGTAGAGCTATTTCACCTAACAGATTGGCTACTAGACCATGGCAATCTACGTCACAATAAATATATGGCAGGATATTTTAGCAACTAATCGGACATGGCATGCCATCTCAGCTAAGCAGATTGAGTGCAAAACAGGGCAAGGAAGCTTCTTAAGCAGAGCATATTGACTGTAAACTATTTCGGCAAACAGTGAGATTAACAACGTCTATCAGCTAACATTCAGCGCTACTCCAACATGCACGGGGCCTCAGTCTAGAATGCGCGTACCATGGGAGAAGCTGACCGCAGTGCATCTCCCCAAGAATGTCGCCAGCGGTGGCATTGCGGCTAGAGGATGGTAGTCTACGAGAGCGTACTGTGGGAGCGAGAGGATCGCCATGCATCCCCTCGACGAACCGCGACGCCGACGTATCGGCGCGGTGCGGAGGGCGGCTTTGGCGGAGCGAATGGAGTGGAGGGGGCTGGGGGGAGGGGGGTTTGGGGAATATTGTTGGCTAGTTGGCCGAAGGGTGGTTGAATTTGGGGGGAATTTTCACGCGGTGGGCGGGGGAGTTTGGCACATGGTTGGTTTCTCCATGTGCGGTCCCACGTGTCAGTGAAGAGGCAAGCCGAAGCGTGTTCCGTTTGTGTGAGCCGTGTGCAGGACCGACCGTGTGAGGGGTGCAATGCGACCGCGACAGGTGTACTGTGAGTGTACCGCCTTTTTTCCTTTTAAACTTGGTGCTTCACGCGATCCATCGATACTACTACTAGTAGTCCGGTAATCCCGACTAAAACGGCGCGGCCGGGTCTTTTCCCGTGCGATATGCTGGGAGGTTGGCTTAGTTGGTTTTTTTAGGACGAGTAATGCTACACCTATGTAATCCTAGTTACGTAATTAACGTAATGTGAAACGTGTGGGCTGTTGATTGGAGATTGGGGGGAGGGAGGGGCCCACCACCATGAAAATCAAGGGGGAGAGAGAGAGGCAATTTACATTAACCCTTTCTAGGTTCCTGTAGATGTAGAAAGATGTGAAATGTGTGAATGTGTAGTGGACGTACTATTGGAGTGCCTAAGATAAAATGTGTATGTAGACCCTATGTGTTTATTTACTTTGCATGTTAGCTTTGTCTCAGGTCAAACCTTCTAAGTTTATACAAAAAAAAAACAAATCATCATTCCATATATTTTCATACTCCTACAATATATCTTACTATTATTGTGAAAGTTCATATACACCGGACGAGATTCATACAAACACGGTAGATTTTCATTACATTTCGAACTTTTATAGGACAGAAAAATAAAAGAAACCCGACCCTAAACCTTTTCTCTACGGCGGCGACCGACGTCCTCCATCCGCCATCTCCATGTACGGGGGTGGGGTTCAAGACCCGTGAAGTGCATGTGCGGTCTCCGGCGAGGAAGAGTAGAACACGGGAGACGGACCGGCCAGTTGGCAGACCATGCCCTACCGCCTCCCATGCCCTACTCATCCTCGGAGGAGTCCCCGATCTCGGCGGTGCCGGTGGACGTGAGGTCAATGATGATGGATGTGGATGGTCCGTTGCTTCACCTGCCACATGCGCCACCGAACGTTGGACGGCGGCAAGTATGACGCGTGGCTGACGGTGCTCCCGTCGTCGGCCGCCAGCGTGGCCACCGCTTGTGCGGTCGCGTCCGCATCTGGCTGCGCCGCTATTGCGTTGCGAGCGGCGACTTGAGCAAGGGCGGCAACCTCGAGCTTCATCCCCAAAGAAAAGCTCTCCCGCAGAGTGTTCGCGCTCGCGGTCATGGTGGATGTGGTGCCAGGTAGCAGGAAGATGCGCTATGGTGTGGAGTTTAGCTGGGCGTTGCCGCTTTAAGTAGAGCATTCCGGTGAGGCCAAGCATCCGGGTGCGTCATTAAGTCGCCAGAGTTGGTTCCTCGGGCACCAAGCCTCTTAATGACGGCATACGGACGAACGACATGAATGCGGGCAGCAGGCGCCGGCTGGGAACGCACCGCACGACGGCACGATGGACGAGGGTTTTTGGTGTGCCAGGGTAGTCAGCTACAGTCGTGGCAACGTTGGAGATGCCCTTTGCTCACATGCGATCCCCACATGTCATTGAAAAAGCAAGACGATCCCGCATGGTCTCAGGTCCTGGGGATGCAGTTGGTTGCGCCAGAACACTCCGTAGACGCGTCATGGCGCGCACGCACTTCTGTGCCCCGTGCATCCTCGACGAGCCGGGTGTTGATTTGCTGGTCTTGCCACAGTGCTAATGCCACCCTCGGCACCCTGAAGCCGAGCGTGTCCAGTGACGATGAGCGTGTCGCTCACCGCGGTCACCGTGTCCAGAGGCGGTGCGGGAGCTGCGCCACGTTGCTGGCCCCCATGACCCACATGAACGGTTGCCGGTGGCGAGGAGGTCGTGGGCCAGCTCCTCCATTGGACTAGTCTGCGCCACGTCATCCCGACCGGTGTGCCCCACATGTCAGTTTCCCTATTTTCCTGGCCAAATTCGAGCGCTAGTGCTCCGCATTACGCATTAGGCGCAGAACAGGTGGTTTTTGTGCCCTGGTTCAAATGTGGTACAGTACCAAGTTGTTACACTAGCCCCAAGTGTGGTGGTTTTGGGTATGGTACCACCCTTTTCCTTTTCAACTAGTGAAGTGTAACACTTGATTAAGTAGCCGGATGGTGTGCTAATGTAGGTGTCCGATTGTTTGAAGGAATAATTGAGGTGTGCCTGGTCCGTGCCTGCATTTAGGGGTCCAACTTACCATGTTCCGGCAGTAGTAACTATATACTAGTCCCTGCGTACTCCCTCTGTTTTTATTTACTCCGCATTTTAGCTTTGCTCAAAGTCAAACTTTGTAAACTTTGACAAAGTTTATAGACAGAAATAATAACATATACAATAACAAATCAATACCATTAGATTCATTATTGAATATACTTTCACATCATATAGATTTGCTATTGTAAATGTTCATATTTTTTCTAAAAATTTGGTAAATTTTATGAAGTTTGACTTCAGTCAAACCTAATATGCAGAGTAAATAAAAATAGAGGGAGTATCTTACTTCGTGACCAAGACGGAAGGGAAAACAAGACAAGTTAATGTTTATTTGAGCCGTTCAAGTATAATCATGTGGTGTTGCTTATTTCTCATTCCTCTCCAACCCTCTTCTCCATCGATCATGCCGCCCTCCAGTCAAGTCCATCCTCCCGCATGCCTCATTTGAACATTCTGCTGAGTATCATTCGCATGTGGGCCTAGACCATGCTTGTATTTCCAATGTTGTAATTTGTTCGACATGCATACAGACAAACGGTTCGTTTAAAGTTTCACTTTGCCTCCACTACGTGTCGCTTCCCATCTTAGTTTTGACATCCCATTCGGTTCATGCCCCGACACATCTTGATGAGATCGATTGATGTTGAGAGATCAAGTGCGTGTCGTGCAAGGAGATAAAGGTTTGGTGTGTTTCTATGATAGAAATGACCCGGGGCAGGGGTCTGTGTGGATCGAAGGGAGTATAATGTACGTTCAAAAGCAAAACAAACATACTGTACCCACCCTAGTCCTCTTTCAATCGATCTCCAAACCCCGAGATGAAACCGAGAGAGAACGAGTGGGTGCATGTGTGATACCTAAGGAGGATTCAAAATTTTGAACCGGTGATCATAGCATCAGCAAATCATATATAAAGGGTATTCAATGTTCATTTCGCTTTTGAACGTATAATATACTCCCTCTGATCCTTTCTAGTTTACATATAAGTTTTATGTGTAGTCAAAGTATCTCTACTTTGATCAAACTTACAGAAAAAAGTTTCAACATTCAACAACACCCAATCAATATTGTTAGATTCGTACGTACTCCTAGATTTGTATTCAAACGGAGATGGTTTCCAATTTGTTTTCAAACACGTGAATGTGCTTGTTCTCGTGCATGCTCTTCCTACTAGGATTGCGCCATGTATAGCCAGTCCAATAGTAACTTTTTTGAAGCTCCCTGTCCAATAGTAGTAGAAGTAGTAGTACTAGTTGAGTACTGACAACATCTGCAGTAGAGTATGCAGTGCTCATAGTACTAGTAGTATACTCCCTTCGTTTTTATTTACTCCGCATAAAACGAAGGGAGTACTAGTAACACTCGGCCGACCTCTCTCTCTTCTAGTAGTATAAATGACATGGGCGGGGGAGGGGGAGGGACGTCGTTTTGCTCTCAACTGCGGTCCCACAAGCGAGCGAAAACGCAAGATGAAGCGTGTTCCATTCGGTGAGCGACGTGGAGGGTCCAGCATGCCAGGGTGCAACGCGAACGCGACAAGAGTGATGTACACCGTCCGTTCCTTATGAACTTGCATACTTTGAGTACTCCTTTTTTTTAACATAGTACAGACGCAAGCGCTCATACATGCGCGTATACACTCACCCCTATGAACGCACACACGCACACCCTACCCCTATGAGCACCTTCGAGAGACTGAGTCGTCATACCTCTATCTCTACTCTCGGTGATGATGGTGTGCCTGCCATCTTGCAATATAGACCGTCCGATCTATATCTAACGGATAGAAAGCAAACTATGGCAATTTTGCAAAAGTATACCCGCACTTCTATCGTTCATCCTTATCACCCACAACTTCATTGTTGAGTAATTAAAAAAGGAAGCCTCTAGAACAATCTGGCATGGTGGCTGCTGCCGGCGTCGTCCATCCCCATGCCTCCACTAAGTCTGACCACCAATCACCATCGCGCCCCACTCCTCCTCACCTTATCTCTCATCTTTCTCGAGATATCATTTTTCGATGAAATTCTTGAGATATCATAAAAAAATGCATCCTGATGTTCCATGCAATGCACGGGCATCTTGCTAGTCATCTTGAGATTTACGAAGTCACTGCCTTGTCGTCGACATGAACGGTGGGGAGGTCCGGACGTCTGGCATGTGAAACTCCGAAACTTTGGTCCCATCCCACCCCACAACTCTCCAGGCTCCAGCCGTCCAGCTTTGCAAACTCCGCACAGTCAAAACCGATTGACCGGTCGTCACTGGAACCACTATTCACACCAGAACCTTCGGTGCTCGGCCTACGCTAGCTACTTGCCGGCCGGTCACCACTGCCCCAAAACCACACCTCCTCACCAGCCCATTCCCCCACCTTTTGATCCCCTAGCCCGCATCAACCGTCCCCTAGTTCGCCGGAAAGCCATGGTGCGCCGCAAGATCACGTACTACAAGATGCTGACGCCGGAGTGCCGCGCAAAAATTGCGGCGGCGGTCAGCGCCACAGACCTCCGTTCCCAAGCTCGCTTTGTGGCGGGCCAATCCCCGAGTTTTCTAGAGCCAAGCTCTGAGGAGGAGGAAGCCGATCCAATGTTCATGGCGGAGGTCATGGCGCAGAAGGCCCCCAATGACTATGAGACGATGAACGTCAACTTCGTGCCGGCGTCCGGGTCCCCCATGGTGCAGGCGGACCAGCGGTTCAACCTGGCGATCCTAAAGGAGGACCGGGAGGCGGAGGCTCAACTCGAATCGGAGTGCGCGGATGACGCTGCCATCGAGGCCCTCTTGCAGGCGGAACCGAATGTCGTGGGTGTGAACCACGCGGCGGAGGCTCAACTTGAGGCGGAGCGCGCGGATGCCGCTGCCATCGAGGCCCTCCTGCAGGCGGAACCGGATGTCGTGGATGTGAACCAGGCGGCGGAGGCTCAACTTGACGCGGAGTGCGCGGATGCCGCTGCCATCGAGGCCCTCCTGCAGGCGGAACCGGAAGTCCTGGACTTGAACCGGGCGGCGGAGGCTCAACTCGACGCAGAGCGCGCGGATGCCACTGCCATCGAGGCCCTCCCGCTGGCGGAACCGGACATCCTAGACTTGAACCGGGCGGTTCTCATGTCCATGCAGAGCGCCCGCACACTCCGCGTGAACGAGTAGCTGGAGGCCGAGGACAACCACGATGCGGAGACACACGTCGGCAGCTACGGCTGGTTCGCGCCGGCAGCCAAAGACAACGAGGCCGTCTCGTTCCGCGAGCAGTGATAGTTTTTCTTTATGTTGTTGTTTTTAGGGATCTTTTGCTGTGTAATCACATATATTTATGCAAGTCGCCTGACTTTCATCATTTGGGTCAGTTGGCCATTTCAGGCGGTTGGATGAATATCCTACGTATCCTAACCCTTCTTCTTCCTCACCTCTTCTTCTTCGCCAACAGACCACCGCACGGGCCGTACGGATCTTCCCCAACATGCGGTTGGATAAACATACTGTATGAACGAAAATTATGTGTCAGCGGTAGGATGGCTGAGTTTGGTTTGATCACATGCGGTAGCACGTGTCAGTGAGGGTGCGTTCCCTTGGTTGGGTTTGCGGCGTGCAGGAGCGACTGTGTGAGGGTGCGGTGCGACCGCGACAGCCATGCGCAAGTGTACCTCCTTTGCATTTTGAAAACTTTAGGCAAGCTTGGCAAAAATGTGTGGCGAAGTATGGCAATGCAAGGCCTAGACCCAAACAGGATACAAGTACGTACGTACTACTTGTGTTAAAAAAGAAGGGATAATTGTATTCATACCCTTAGTTGTGTCCCCCTCAACCGAATTGCCCATAGTTTTTGAAAACACGTGGTCTTGCCCAACCCACTTTGTCGTCTTGTGCTTTTGCCCTTTGACCATTTGACCGTCACTTTGAAAACTTCATAACTAATTCATACTAAATCAGAAAAATGCAAATAAGATACCAAAATGTTTGGAAAAACATCACCTGTATGTCAATGTCATTTGCATTCATGACAAAAGTGTTGGTAAGTGCCCATCCAGACTTTAGCTCTTATCATACCACCATGAACAGGAAAATCTAAAAAAATTTGAAAAATTCAAGAAAAAATTGGTGGCAAAGAATTGCAAATGTTTTAAGTGCTTGCCAAGTTTCATGATGGAATGACATTCATGGAAGTCATGGCAAAAAAAACAATGAACACTTGAAAATAGATTGTTTTTTTAGCAACGACTTCCACGAATGTCATTCCCTCATGAAACTTGGCAAGCACTTAAAACATTTGCAATTCTTTGCCACCAATTTATTTTTGAATTTTTTGAATTTTTTTAGATTTTCCTGTTCATGGTGGTATGATTAGAGCTAAAACTCGGATGGACACTTACCAACACTTTTGTCATGAATGCAAGTGACATTGACATACAGGTGATGTTTTTCCAAACATTTTGGTATCTTATTTGCATTTTTTTGATTTAGTATGAATTAGTAATGAAGTTTTCAAAGTGACGGTCAAACGGTCAAAGGGCAAAAGCAAAAGACGACAAAGTGGGTTGGGCAAGACCACGTGTTTTAAAAAACAAGGGGCAATTCGGTTGAGGGGGACATAACTAAGGGTATGAATACAATTATCCCAAAAAAGAAAGGCGGAGTTTTCCTTCGCGGGATTGATCGATACAAATCCTCGTTTGATGTGTCAATTAATGCATATTTTTTTCTCGAACGCCCAAAGAGCTAACCATCTCACTCCTCATTGCTTGATTAATGCAGCGCCATGCAAACCAACCTTCTCAGTTCCGCATGCATGCAAGGGTATATTAATGTCCTTGGTTGCTAGTATGAGGCAAACCCCATCAATTTTGCCTCGATTAGTGTTAGTGGCATTCTGCAAATTGTAATTTTGATACTGGCCTTGTATACAAAAAAATGGAGGTAGTAATTATTTGACTTCCTTCCCCATTGCGGTGACGTCGACGATCTCTCGAACGTTGTGGTTTGGCGAAGTGCGTTCGACGGAGCACACCATTGAGGGAGACCACGGTAAGTCGTTCGCATGTGCCGCCTGCAAGCCGAGACAACTGCCTTCTTTGCATCCAGGAAGTCCGTTGAACCAAAGGACGCGTAAATGTACTAGTACTACACAATAGCGTCGTTCGTCCAGCTTAGTGCGGTAAGGTGGTTTCTCGAAGAAGATGATGGAGAAGCGGAGTCAGCGAAGAGTGAAATGATGGTTTCTTCGTTCGTGCTTTGTGATTTGACGCCTCACTGCTTTGTGATTTGTGATAGAAGGGACAGGGGAGTAGACTCTGTGCTCTATACTGTACATGCGTCCAAGCACGGGAGAAAGAGGAGAGAGGTTGCATTTTTCTATTCCTTCAATCAATCAATTAGGGAGCTTCAGTTCCATCTTTTTGGCTTTGGCAGCACCGTCCACAATGGTTCCCATCGATGCCAAAAGCTATTTTCACATTTTGCTACACATTGTGGATGCCCTTAACCGTACCACTTGGTTTTGCTCCTGTGTGCTATCTATACAAATCTTGATTATATTGATCTAAAAAATTATAGTTTCAAGATTAGTAAAAAGGAGGTGATTTTGCCGCGCGGAAGGTGGGGGAGGTTTCTTATTTTTAGAGGACGTTGGCCTGGCGGTTTGCTAACATGCGGTCCCACGTGTCAGTGCTTTACCAAGCCGATCCGCGTCCCACATGAGGCAGAACAATGACAGAAGCAACACGTGGTTAACTTGAAAAAATGAGGGAGAAGCGGATTCAGCAACGAGTGAAATGATGTTTGCTTTGTCCCTCCAATTTCTTTATTTAGCATTACTTCTTCCCTCCAACTTAACCGCGGAAAGGTGCAACTTTGTGATTTGACGCCTCATTGCTCATTACTATGCCGGCGCCATGACTGGGGTGCTTCACCCCTGCTGCTCTGCACTGTTATTTCGGTATGGCACGTGGACCTGGTTGCTTGATGTCCCACATGTCGGTGAAAGCGACTAGAACATTTATGAAAGCGAGCGCTCCACTCTTACGACGGAGGAGTACACGACACGGCAGCCCAGTGAACTGTTACTTGTACTGTAGTACTACTATAGTTTTGCTGTTTCGCATGATCCATCGATAGAAACCCGATTAAACAGGCAAGGGCGGGATTTTTCCCGCGCGGTAGATGATACTAGCCATACATTTCAAAGGCAATTTTAATGTATGCAAACTGAATAATTAAGTAACAATATGAGATCTAGTAAAACTAAAAACACATATGATTTATTGTGTTAGAGTGTACTGGTAGTGCTGTATTGCATAGTTGTTAGATGTAACATGCGAGAACATGTAGAGGTGTACTTTTGGAGGGCCTACAGAGAGAAATTGGGCATAAAGTGGATTCAAATATTTGTATTCGCCTTCATAGCATTTGTAACTCATATCTACAGTTGTACAGTAGACGTGAATGCTTGTTCGCTCTTACGAAACCAGTACAACAATAATGGGGTGGCATGCGCCAATTTAGGCACTGGCACATTGGCCTACTCAACTCCACAGAGAGAGCGAGAGAAGAGATAAATACATGGGCGATCAGTGTATTTCAAGCGAAAAGCGTAATACGGTCACCGGACTTCAGAATACGCTCATTACGGTCACTATATATGTTTTGCGGTGATTATACGGTCACTTGCTCACTGTTCAGCATCGGATTGCACTCTGTTGACCGGCCAAATAGTCTGCTTGGCACTATGTTGACTGGTTAAATTGACCATGTTCCTTGTGGGTCCCACCTGTCAGTTCGCATAGGAAAAAGGTAAGATAAACACAAATTTACGCAGGCGCGACAAGACTCCAACCCGTGCGCGGGAACCACCTGGTTGTGTATGTGTCTGTCAGGGCCTGATGTGTGTGCGTGCACGTGTAGGTTGAGCACTTGAGCGTGAGAGTGTGTGTTGGTCGTGTGGTGTGTTCATGCATGCATGCGTGTGTGCGCGTGAGTGTTGCATGCGTGCGTGGCTGTGTGTGTATGTGTGAGTGTTGTGTGCATGGCTACGTGTGTTCGTGTGAGTGTTGCGTGCATGCAGTTCGTGTGCATGCGTGCGTGTATGTATAATCACAACACCAGCTCCTGTGTGTTAAAACAGACGGCTCAGCATACCAATACAAGGCCACTTTGTCCGCTGTGCCCGCGGTCATGACTTCGAACCACCATCCAATATTTTTTTATCGTTTGTTTTCATTCTTATACATGCGGACAGGTAGGCCCAATGGTAGTGAGATAATGTGATGCAACACTAGAGGTGCCACGTGGAGCGTTTAACTAGTCAACTAGTCGTGTCTTGAGTAAATATAGAGCTGTACGATGAGCCCATGACTGTATAATAACCACAAAATGTAAATGGTGACCGTAATGAGTGGATTCTGAAGTCCAATGTACGTATCGTGCTTTCGCTTCAAAAACAATGATCATCATTGTATATATCGCGAGAGAAAGATGAAACATGCGTGAATGTGCTGGGGGCGTACTTTTAGAGGACCTGGAGATAGTTTGTGTGCGTACGTGAAAGGGGCGTAGAGGGAGTGTATGCGATGGAGAGAGAGATACACTTCGTTTCTCTTTATTAAGACTAACTTTATATATAGTATAAAAATATAATAATTCACAGTGCGGAATAAGTATCATTGGGTGCACCATGCAATGCAAATTAACGTTCATACTCCTCCATATAACTTTGTAATGTTGTATATATGTAGAAATTCTAAAATAATTTTTTGGCCACACTTTGTGTGGTTTTATTCAAAAGGAATGTTGTATGCGAAATAAACGTGAAGAGAGGGCTTTCTAGATCAATGGGGTACGTGATGTAACATGTGTGAATGTGTAGTTGACGTATTTGGCAGGGCCTAGAGAGGCATGTGTATGTATTACGTATTTGAGAGAGACATGGATAGAGGGGCCAGCGCGGGGGGGGGGGGGGGACGTGGGAGAGATAGCACGAGAAATGAGAGAGGTCTAGAGAGAGAGACGAATAGGATGTCACGGCGAGAGATGCCCTTGAGTGTGTATATACAAGGGGGAGGGGATAGAGGCACGAGGAGAAAATATTTTGTGTGGTATCTGTGTTGGTATGTGTGGGTGTGAGAAGATAACGAGACCTGGGGGCAGAGGGTGTGTCACCGCGTGAGGTCCGGTGGGGCGAGGTGAGGCCCTTGATTCGGTTCCATCCTGCGCCACATTGGTCGGCCCGTGACGCATTTAGGGAGACCCATGGATGACTAGTTGTACAAGACAAAGATACCAGAGTTGTGAAGGAGTCTATGTCTACTGACAAAGCCGGCTAGGATTTGTAACCCTAGGTCCTCGGACTAAGGTAACCCCTTATCTCTGATATTACCATTCATCCAACCTAACTTTAAGGGGCATCCTACAGAATGCTCTGCTAGAATCATACTCGTCAATTAGGAAGAGAGGTGGAGACAATGTGTGCGAGACAGGCCTAAAGATAATGTGCGTGCGGGAGACACGTAGGCAGGTCTATATATATAGAAAGGGTCGATGGGGATTGTGCGTGTGTATGCTTGTCAGAGGAAGAGTGCTTGTGATAAAGGTTAGTGAAAACAGACGTAAATGGTTGCGAGAGGGAGGGAGGGTTATATCGAGAGCATGTTTGCGAGAAAGATACCTCAGGAGAGAGTGTGTGAGAGACCACCGATGGATTTACACAGTGTGCGTGTATGTGTGAGAGAGAAAGTCAGCGCATGTGTGAGGAGGGGCCTATGGAGTGAAACTACACGTAAAAGACTGATGCACACATTGATTAAAAATATAAATTGTATCCAAATATTAGGATGGGATCATGATATTTGCAATTCGCGTAAGGAACGGTCATTGATCCATCAGACATCTATATTCTATCGAATTTGAGCATGTCTATGTTATTATTCGACATAATTGATCCACAGAGTTAGTATTTTGAACTCCAGACAATGCATCGCTTTAGGAATCGAATATAAACGTGAGTATAGTTCATGTTGTTTGTGTAAAGCACATTATACATACAAAAGTTACACAATGAACATTATAAATAACTAGCTATGAACTAGCATACATTTGAATTCAACTTAAGGTGGTTTAAAAAAATCGAATTCAACATGAAGTCCATTCAATTATTTGAATTCGAGATCATGGCATTTGTAAATCATACCTAAATTATGGGGGCACCAATCTTTGCTCTGCTTTTGTACATAATAGCATATATAGTCGTGTACAAAATAGATTCAAATTTACCTCCTCCATTCCAAAATAATCATAGTTATAGGATTTTCAAGTGTCAAAATTTCAAAAAGAAGCACATAATTTAATGAGGTTTTCAAACATACAAGGTCAAATTTAACGTTGTCTATTTAGGTCAATCCTCAAAGTTCAAGAGTACTCTAAACATGAATGCTTCTGTTTCAAAATTTCAAACGAAGTGCCAAAAGAGCCTCTACTCACCCGAAACCGCGTGAGACCAATGTTTGGTAGAAGGAAATTACTTTTCTAACTCCGAACCGTGAACCTACCGGCCCGACGTCTATAGCTCTAAACTGGGGTAGGTTTGTAACTTCATCTAGACGCCAGGCAACCGCCTCCGAAAAACATTCATACATCATGGCCGCCTAAACACACATTCGCTCGGCCAAAATCGCTCCCGCCCACTATTTGTGACACCTGGGATTACCGTCCTACCCCTGACCCGCAGTAGGTCTGAAATTTAAGAGGGGGCAAAGTTTGTACTTTCCCCAAATTTCAAACAAGCGCATCCCATCTGTTAAAAAAAACAAGTGCGTCCCAGACCGAAACATGGTTCCCCCTTAGCTCCCCCCGCCACCCCCGCCCACCGTCCGATTCCCCATTCATACTCCGTGGGCGCCAAAACTACCTCTCCACCAGCCGCGAAACCCCGGCGTCCTCCGTCCACCACCCCATCCCACCCATCAACTGCCGCCCTCCTCCATCACGCCGGAGCCAATACCCCGACGTCGTTGTCCACCGCAACCGCAACCGCAACACCCTCCACGGCTAGTAGTTGAAGCTGAGGCCGAGCTGCCTCCAGGACGCCGACGTGCGCCATACCCGAGCCAGTTCAACCACGCCGTCCTACACCTCACCGCTGCAGCTCCAACATCGCCACCGTCCACCACACCGGAGCTGTTCCCGCTACGCCGTCCTTCGCCGCCTCGGATCTGCTTCCCCTCCGCCGACAGACGGCCACCGCAACACAGTCAACAATTTGGCCATGGGTTCATCCAAGGCTCCACCCTCCTCCAAAACATCGGTTCCCCCGGTAAAAAGAAGAACATCGCCGCGATATCAGGAGGACACAACACTGGCAACCGGAAATGGTACTCCTCTTCCCTTATTCGTGCAAATCTTACGTGTCTGCTTGCACGGTATTCATCCCACAGAAGACACTAGTTGACCGCTTCTTCCTACACCTTATTCCTGATACTAGATGTTCCTAGTAACTCACGATGCACAAGGTTTCTCTTCATATACTATTTCACCTTAGCTAGAGGTCCGTTGCCCCCCTGGATTTCAATTCCTGGTCAGTTGATTCCCAATTAAAGGAAGCATTCCCCGGCATAACAGGCGATAGTTTGCCTATTACGCCAGGGAAGCAGCGCCTCGGTGTTTATCTTAGGGGTGTGTGGGGCCTAGGAGCTGCTGGCGCCCGATCTGGAGGTCGGCCGGGCTTAAAGGGATGGTCGAGGGGCGCTGCCACGCACGGCGGTGGTGTGAGGTCGAGGGGAGGGCGGGGCGGCAGAGGCAGGGGTCTGGGCCGGTGGTCGCTGGTGGTTCGAGAAAGATCGTCAACAGTGATTGGCGGGAGGTAGACGAAGGCCATCTGCCCATTCCTTGTAGATTGGACGGTTCATAAAAAATTGACTGACCTATATATTTTCAGTCGACTGTTATTTTGATAGGACCACATGTGGTGGTGTGCTGGAGGAGTACCTGCATTTCCCAGCCATCCCCGTGCTCATATATTACAAAATCTTACGGAGTAGAATCTAATTTTGTTTGCCATGCAATGTTGTAGAGCTATCATATGTCTCCTGTCATTTATTTTTCAGCAACCTGCTATCTGCTACTTTTACAGTGCACTAGTTCTGCACACACTTCACCCATACTCTCGCTATTGTTTTTTTATGCATGGGTATTTCAGCCTCTGCCAACCGGTTGATAGAAGCACGAAATAAAAGAGAGAAGCAGCTCTAGCTTTCTTCGGGCTTAGGCAAGACACGTTTCATCGCTATAAAGGGTGCAGTGTCAGCAGATGGAGACGGTAAACGTAGCTCTGGAGTTGATGATCTCGCTCGCCGTGAACCACCATCCCAGGTGCTTGCTTTAACTTCGCGGTGTCATATGTGGTTGCATGTTGCATATGGTGTCTAGTTTGTATTCGAAAGGCCGAAGTTGGTCTTTATTAAGATAAGGAAAGATATTTTTACATGAACCACCATCCCGGGAGCACCAGAAGACAAATAGCTAGTCAGGGCACTGGCCGAGCCAGTGACAAGCCCAGCACAGACAGGCATCACCTGGAAGCCAACTAAAAAGCCTCGATGGCGGCGAAGCAGCCCGCCTCCCACCAGGCTCTCAGGTCCTCGATGATCATGCTCACCACTCCAGCCGGATGTCTAGCTTGTATTGCTTCCAATTTGGTTAAATTGCATCTGCTTAGCTTACACATTATACCTTTGAATATGACATGCCTTCCTGTTTTTGGTACATACTAGTACATCTGTCTATTAACCATGTTCTTACATCAAACTAATGTTCTTGTGTATCCCTCATCAATCACTTATGATGAGACAGTCACCCCAGTGGGTTACTGTGAGAAAAGATGCTCTTTTAAAGAATGCAGTGTCAGCCTCCCCACATGATTCTCAAGAAACAGCAAGGCTAGATGAAGATAGTGAACGTAGCTCTGGAGTTGATGACCGCATTTCCCCTACACCACCATCGCAGGTGCTTGCTCTAACTTGGCAGCGTGATATGTGGTTGCATGTTGCATATGGTGTCTAGATTGTAATTCTTCCAATCTGGTTAAATTGCATGTGCTATTCTGCTTAGTTTATACATTATACATGTTAATGTGACATGCCTTCCTGTTTTTAGTACATAGTACATATGTCTATTAAGCATGTCCTTACATAAAACTACTATTTTTTTGTATCCCGCATCAATCAATATGACGAGACACCTTTAGTATATGCAGTGTGATATTGGTTGCATCTTTCATATGATTTATAGCATGCGCTGCTTCTAATTTGTTGAAACGCCATTTATGATGGGACGCTTTTAACTTGGCAGAGTCATATTGGTTGCATCTTTCATGTGTTGTCTAGCTTGCATTGCCTCTTATTTGTTGAAATGGCTTCTGCTTAGTTTACACAAATAGTTGTGAATATGCCATGCCGTCCTATTTTTCGTACATATTCCATCCTGGTATCAAGTGTTTGCCTTACATCAAAGTAGTGATTGTCAGTATCATGCATGAATGAGTTCTGAAGAGTGAATTTTATTGCTTTTTCTTGTCGATTTTACTTGACAATTCAAAATCAATAAAGCAGAAGGAAATTAGCAAGGTAGTGGATAAAGGTGCTCCTTCCAAACGGAGGGCCTCTACAGATTCTACTCCGCCACCCCCAAAGAAGATTTACAAGACAACACATGCATAGACACTCAACGTAGCTGTGTTGATGATGAGCACGTCTCCCCTAGTCCACCATCACAGGTGCTCCCTCTTACTTGGCACTGTTATATGTGGTTGCATGTTATGTATGATGTCTAGCTTGTATTGCTTCTAATTTTGTTGAATTCCATATGCTTACTTTACACATTATACGTGTGAATAAGACACATATTCCTGTTTCTAGAACATACAATATCTGTCTATCACACCATGTTCTTACATCAAAGTACTGCTATTGTGTAACCTGCAACAATCACTTATCATAAGACATGTTTAACTTGGGAGTGTGATATAGGTTACATCTCGCATTCTTTTCTAGCTTGTGCTACTTCTAATTTGTTGAAATGGCACTTATGACAAGACAGTTTTAACTTGGTAGAGTGATATTCATTGCATCTTTCATATGGTGTCTAGCTTTCATTGCTTCTAATTTGTTGAAATGCCTTCTGCTTAGTTTACACATCATAGCTGTGAATATGCAATGCTGTCCTTTTTTTTGACACATTCAATCGTCCTATCATGCGGTCGCCTTACATTAAAGTAGTGCTTGTTAGCATCCTGCATCAATGAGTTCTGAAAAGCGAATTTTTATTCATTTTTCTTGTGGGTTTGACTTGACAAGGCAATACAATTAAGAAAGAGGAAGGAAAAAAAATAAGGCAGGGACTGATGGCGGTCTTCCGGCGAAACCGGCATCCCAGGTGTTTTCTCTAGCTTGGCAGTGTGATATTGTCTTGCATGTTGCATACGGTGTCTAGCTTGTATTGCTTGTAATTTGATTAAATTACTTCTGCTTAGTTTACACAAATAGTTGTGAATATGCCATGCCGTCCTATTTTTCGTACATATTCCATCCTCGTATCATGTGTTTGCCTTACATCAAGGTAGTGATTGTCAGTATCATGCATGAATGAGTTCTGAAGAGTGAATTTTATTGCTTTTTCTTGTTAGTTTTACTTGACAATGCAAAATCAATAAAGTAGAAGGAAATTAGCAAGGCAGTGGATAAAGGTGCTCCTTCCAAACGGAGGGCCTCTACATATTCTACTCCGCAATCCCCCCAACAAGATTTGGAAGACAATACATTCATAGACACTCAACGTAGCTGTGTTAATGATGAGCACGTCCCCCCTTGTCCACCATCACAGGTGCTCCCTCTAACATGGCACTGTTATATGTGGTTGCATGTTATGTATGATGTCTAGCTTGTATTGCTTCTAATTTTGTTGAATTCCATCTGCTTACTTTACACATTATACTTGTGAATAAGACATGTGTTCCTGTTTCTAGAACATACAATATCTGTCTATCACACCATGTTCTTACATCAAAGTACTACTGTTGTGTAACCTGCAACAATCACTTTTCACAAGACACGTTTAACTTGGGAGTCTGATATAGTTCACATCTCGAATTATTTTCTAGCTTGTACTACTAATTTGTTGAAATGGCACTAATGACGAGACAGTTTTAACTTGGTAGAGTGATATTCGTTGCGTCTTACATATGGTGTCTAGTTTTCATTGCTTCTAATTTGTTGAAATGCCTTCTGCTTAGTTTACACATCATAAGCTGTGAATATGCAATGCTGTGAATATGCAATGGCACTAATGACGAGAGACCTTTAACTTGGTAGTGTGATGTTGTTTGCATCTTGCATATGATTTATTTCTTGTACTGCTTCACATTTGTTTAAATGCCAGTTATGACGAGACACTGTTAACTTGGTAGAGCGATATTTGTAGCATCTTTCATATATGGTGTCTACCTTCCATTGCATTGCTTCTAATTTATTGAAATGCCTTCTGCTTAGTTTACACATCATAGTTCTGATTATCTCATGCCGTCCTGTTTTTCGTACATATTACATCCTCCTATCATGCGGTTGTCTAACATCAAAGTTCAGTTCATCTGTATCACGCATCAATTTGTTCTGAAGAAATAAATTTTTATTCCTTTTTCTTGTCAGCTTGACTTGACATGGCACATAGAAAGAGGAAGGAACACAGAATGGCAGGGGATGGTGTTAGTACTCAGGACACACGAAAACGGAAGAGGAAGAATTATGCAGATTCTGCTGGTACTGATGGTGCAATAGAAGGTCAAAGTCCACCAGAAAATTGTACAAACACGGTATCCCGTGCTACACGAGCTGCAAAACAAGCCAAACAGAAACTAATAGCTGCCACCAAACAAGCAGCGACAGCCCTAGTTGTTGCAACACCTTCCACAGTACCACCAGCTGCACGAGTTACTCGTTTGTCAACTCAGCTAGCAGCACGTTCCCAAGCTCCCTTGCCACCTGACACTACTTCTGAAGCACTCTTGACACAAGACGAGTTGGCAAGATCAGATGAACCTTGTGAGCTTCAACAGCAAGAAGGTAGTTGCTGGAGTCAAGTTACAGTCGCATGCTTCTTTATATGTAGTCTCACAGTTTGATGTACACTAACACTTCCTATGTTCGTTGTTGGACTAGCACCTAGGCGCAAGAGGAAACAGACATCAGAGATAATGCTCGATAGGTTAACTAAATCTAGAGGAGGAAGAATGGAGATCCATTTTGAGGCAGGTTTAAAAAAGCCACGTGATGCTACAGAGTCAGCCAAGTTAGTATCAGAGGCAGCAGTTGCCGTTAGGTGTCATGCATGTATCCTCCCAACATGGATTCAGTACAGGAATGACAAAGACGAAACCCAGTTCAACACCTTCCTTGACCATTTATCTATAAGTATGGTTATGTATGGAAACTAGTAATATCGTCTTGCTCTGTCCCATACTTTCTAGGTTGCTGATAATGAGACTTCCATAATTTTCAACATATGAGGTTCAAGTTGGATAGCCAAGATGATGCAACCAGACAAGCTTGCACCCATTTTTTCAAGTCTGCTCTGCGATAGTATCGGTATAACTTGAGGAAAACTCACTTTAAAGGCAAGGCTAACAGTGAACTTGCCCAAACATCTCCAGTGGACAATATATCGGATGAAGACTGGAGAGGCCTCGTTAAACACTGGTTTGATCCAAAGTATCAAGTATATTATATATATGTGATCAGATCACATGTTGAACTCCTATTTACGCATGCGCCTCACAAATCTATCTTCTTGTAGGTGAACTGTTCAAAGAACAAGGCCAACCGTACAAAAGTGAAATTCCAATAGACGACAGGATCTCTTAGCTATATTGCACACTGCAAGGCTCTTGTAATTAGTTGCTGTTTCACTCTTTTCGCTGTGCCATATTATCAGATCTATATTGACTTGTTCCAAATGCAGAGGAAAGCCTGCAAGGACCAAAAAGTATCTGAACCAAATGCTATGGAAATCTTCAAGGACTATCACACCAGCAAGATGAAGGGCATGACTACACCAGTCAAAGCCGCTGTTGTAAGTCCTTAATCCTCATGCCTTTTAACTACTACTTACTCTGACTTGTGCATTGAACTGCATGGTTTGCAGCCAATGTCTATTACTCTTTTCAATTTTATACACAATTGTCTTAGCGTATCATTGCACCTTACAAGGTTTAAAAGAGAGGAGTGATGTTCCTTTGATCTTGATCTGTAATCTAGTTCCGTGCTGGACTTGCCCACACAACGTTACAATTGCCTATTTGTCTGTTCTCAGTTGTTTTGTGATATGAATGATGTCATACTATGCTTACCGTATTATAAACTTTGTCTCTTTATCCTTAGCTGTCAATACAATGTGAAGAAATAGACAATACATTAGCCATGGTACATGGTCATATGTTTGGAACCTGGTTTTATTATGTACTTTGTAGTAAAATACAACTAATATTTTACACGGGTTCACCAGAATAAGTTCTGTATGTAGACCAAAGCTATTTTGTTTGGTTTTGCTGCCTCCTTAATATCTTCTGTTCTGGTACTACTAATGTAAAAACTCAACTTTTCAGCAAGCTATGGAACAAATGGTGGAACCGCCACCTTCTGAATGTGATGAGGCAACTATAACCGCAATGTCACCTCTTGTTGTAGTGGGTAAGTACCTGTCCACTAACAGTGCCAAAAGCACGTTCCTGCGTAATACTGGGTTGGTTGTTAAGGCAATCTCATCCAAACTGCCTCATGATTAAGATATGCAAGCTCAAAACAATGTTATATCTGCGCTCCAAACACAAGTCCATTCCCTAATAGAGACCCTTTGTGAAACAAGGACAGCCATTGTTCGATGTCGTCAAGATATGCATGGTTTTGAAACCAGGCTATCAGACATTTGCTATGTTGTTCAGGAGCCTAGGAGAAATGAAGGCGAAGGTTACGGTGCTCCATCGGACAATACAGCATGAAAACGTAACAGTCAGGTCAAATGAACTGTGCTTCTGAACTTCTGGTGGTGCATTTATCTGCCGGACTGTTAACTTTTATGCCAACCTTCCTTTTGTTTTATGGTTGTAATTTGATTTGTTGCGATACAAAATTTATTCTTAACGTGCAGCCACCGGCTCAAGAAAACAGCAAGCCATTTTTGTATAGTGTAGGGTGTTCCCTATATTTGCACTGGTGGCGAATTTTGATGCCCAGTGGATGTAATCTATGCAGTCGCTTTAATAGCCTAGCGTTAATTTCGGGCTTATTTATTTCCTAGTCTTCTTTTTCCTTGGTTTGCTAGTGGCCGCAACAACCATGGACCATATACGGACCGTGGTAACCTTGAGCCTGCTACAGGCCGTAGGATCCATGGGCCTCCTACGGGCCATCGGATAAATGGGCCTCCAACGGGCCGTAGAATCAGTGGGCCTCGGGCCGTCAGATAAATGGGCCCACATGGGCCATAAACGGGCATAATTGGTATCGGGCTAGCACGGTAACGGGCCGTTAACAGGCTAGAAGACAGCAAAGGCTTAATTCTGTCATAGGCATAACGGGTCGTTAATGGGCCAGAATATAGGACGGGCTGGAAATGGCGCAATGGGTTAACAGGCCACAAACAGGCCGATTCTAACCACGGGCTGAATTTGGTCCATTAGGGGAACATGCCAGTAACGGGCCAGAAGTAATCGAGGGCCGGAAAGGATCCCAAGAACGTATGGGCCGTCAATAGGCCGAAAGCTAACACGGGCTGGAAACGGCCCATGTGAATCATGGGCCGTTAATGGGTACAAAGAAATTTACTGTTCATTATGGGCCAGAGTCACCATGGGCCACTAAAGGGCCCAAAGATACGAAAGGCCTCATATGGGCCGAAAGACGTCATGGGCCATACATGGGACGAAAGTGAAATGGGCTGGTGTTATATTCGACGGCCCACATGACGCTGTTGGGCCAATTTCGGGAAGGCCCTAAAGGGCCTTGAGTTACTGGGCCGTAAAATGGGCTATATGCAAACAGACCATTAACAGGCTTTTCATGGGCCGGCCCGCTAGCTTTTGACCAAGTCAAACGGGCCGGCCTTTGTAAGCTAAATGGGCCAGTGTTGGGCCGTCGCACATGTCGACATATCATAGGCGCCTATCTGACCCAATGACGAGCTGACACGTGTTTCCTTCGTCCAATGAGAATTTTACGCGTGGAAAATCCCCATTGGTCCGGGCTGTTAACGGGTTATCGGATCCAAAACCGGACCCGATAGCTTAACGGTGACCCGTTACGGTGGATGCCATGTGTCGGTTACCCTTGACGAAAGCACTTCCATGACGCGTCATTTATCGTCTTGGAATTGAACACTTCCGTGATGATAATTTTGGTATTGTCATGGAACACTTCTACGACAGCACAGGTATGACTATCTTGATTCTGTCATAAAATCGTCATGGATGTACATGCTGTTGGGGAACGTAGTAGTAAATCAAAAAAAATTCCTACGCATCACCAAGATCAATCTATGGAGAGACTAGCAACGACAGAGAGAGGAGTGCATCTTCATACCCTTGAAGATCGCGATGCGGAAGCGTTGCAAGAATGCGGTTGGAGGAGTCGTACACGCAGCGGTTCAGATCGCGGTCGATTTCGATCTAAGCACCGAACAACGGTGCCTCCGCGTTCAACACACGTGCAGCCCGGTGACGTCTCCCGCGCCTTGATCCAGCAAGGAGGAGGGAGAGGTTGGGGAAGACAGCTCCAGCAGCACGACGGCATGGTGGTGGAACTTTCAGTTCTCCGGCAGGGCTTCGCCAAGCTCAACGGAGGAGGAGGGGGTGTTGGAGAGGGGGAGGGCTGCGCCTTGGATGAGGTGTTGCTGCCCTCCCTCCTCCCATCTATTTATAGGGCCAAGGGGGAAGGGGGCCGGCCCCTCTAGATCAGATCTAGAGGGGGGGCGGCGGCCAGGGGGAGGGGGCTTGCCCCCCAAGCCAAGGGGGGCGCCCCCCTTTAGGGTTTCCCCCAACCCTAGGCGCATGGGCCCTAGGGGGGAATGGTGCCCAGCCCACTTAGGGGCTGGTTCCCTCCCCCATACAGCCCATAGGGCCCTCCGGGGCAGGTGGACCCACCCGGTGGACCCCGGAACCCCTTCGGTGGTCCCGGTACAATACCGGAAAACCCCCGAACACTTCCGGTGACCGTATGATGACTTCCCATATATAAATCTTCACCTCCGGACCATTCCGGAACTCCCCGTGACGTTCGGGATCTCATCCGGGACTCCGAACAACATTCAGTATCCACATACTATTTCCCATAACAACCCTAGCGTCACCGAACCTTAAGTGTGTAGACCCTACGGGTTCGGGAACCATGCAGACATGACCGAGACATCTCTCCGGCCAATAACCAACAGCGGGATCTGGATACCCATGTTGGCTCCCACATGTTCCACGATGATCTCATCGGATGAACCACGATGTCGAGGATTCAATCAATCCCATATACAATTCCCTTTGTCTACCGGTATGATACTTGCCCGAGATTCGATCGTCGGTATCCCTATACCTTGTTCAATCTCGTTACCGGCAAGTCTCTTTACTCGTTCCGTAACGCATGATCCCGTGGCTAACTCTTTAGTCACATTGAGCTCATTATGATGATGCATTACCGAGTGGGCCCAGAGATACCTCTCCGTCATACGGAGTGACAAATCCCAGTCTCGATTCGTGCCAACCCAACAGACACTTTCAGAGATACCTGTAGTGCACCTTTATGGTCACCCAGTTACGTTGTGATGTTTGATACACCCAAAGCATTCCTACGGTATCCGGGAGTTGCACAATCTCATGGTCTAAGGAAATGATACTTGACATTAGAAAAGCTCTAGCAAACGAACTACACGATCTAGTGCTATGCTTAGGATTGGGTCTTGTCCATCACATCATTCTCCTAATGATGTGATCCCGTTATCAACGACATCCAATGTCCATGGTCAGGAAATCGTAACCATCTATTGATCAACGAGCTAGTCAACTAGAGGCTCACTAGGGACATGTTGTGGTCTATGTATTCACACATGTATTACGATTTCCGGATAACACAATTATAGCATGAACAATAGACAATTATCATGAACAAGGAAATATAATAATAACCACTTTATTATTGCCTCTAGGGCATATTTCCAACAGTCTCCCACTTGCACTAGAGTCAATAATCTAGTTACATTGTGATGAATCGAACACCCATAGAGTTCTGGTGCTGATCATGTTTTGCTCGTGGAAGAGGTTTAGTCAATGGATCTGCGACATTCAGATCCGTATGCACTTTACAAATATCTATGTCTCCATCTTGAACATGTTCACGAATGGAGTTGAAGCGACGCTTGATATGCCTGGTCTTCTTGTGAAATCTGGGCTCCTTGGCAAGGGCAATAGCTCCAGTGTTGTCACAGAAGAGAGTCATTGGGCCCGACGCATTGGGAATAACTCCTAGGTCGGTGATGAACTCCTTCATCCAGACTGCTTCCTGTGCTGCCTCCGAGGCTGCTATGTACTCCGCTTCACATGTAGATCCCGCCACGACGCTTTGCTTGCAACTGCACCAGCTGACTGCCCCACCATTCAAAATATACACGTATCCGGTTTGTGACTTAGAGTCATCCAGATCTGTGTCGAAGCTAGCATCGACGTAACCCTTTACGACGAGCTCTTCGTCACCTCCATAAACGAGAAACATATCCTTAGTCCTTTTCAGGTACTTCAGGATGTTCTTGACCGCTGTCCAGTGTTCCATGCCGAGATTACTTTGGTACCTCCCTACCAAACTTACGGCGAGGTTCACATCAGGTCTGGTACACAGCATGGCATACATAATAGACCCTATGGCTGAGGCATAGGGGATGACACTCATCTTTTCTCTATCTTCTGCCGAGGTCGGGCATTGAGCCGTGCTCAATCTCACACCTCGCAATACAGGCAAGAACCCCTTCTTGGACTGATCCATATTGAACTTCTTCAATATCTTGTCAAGGTATGTGCTTTGCGAAAGACCAATGAGGCGTCTCGATCTATCTCTATAGATCTTGATGCCTAATATGTAAGCAGCTTCTCCAAGGTCCTTCATTGAAAAACACTTATTCAAGTAGGCCTTTATGCTTTCCAAGAATTCTATATCATTTCCCATTAATAGTATGTCATCCACATATAATATGAGAAATGCTACAGAGCTCCCACTCACTTTCTTGTAAACACAGGCTTCTACATAAGTCTGTGTAAACCCAAACGCTTTGATCATCTCATCAAAGCGAATGTTCCAACTCTGAGATGCTTGCACCAGCCCATAAATTGAGCGTTGGAGCTTGCATACCTTGTCAGCATTATTAGGATCGACAAAACCTTCCGGCTGCATCATATACAACTCTTCCTTAAGGAAACCATTAAGGAATGCCGTTTTGACGTCCATTTGCCATATCTCATAATCATAGAATGCGGCAATTGCTAACATGATTCGGACGGACTTCAGCTTCGCTACGGGTGAGAAGGTCTCATCATAGTCAACCCCTTGAACTTGTCGATAACCCTTAGCGACAAGTCGAGTCTTATGGATGGTCACATTACCATCCGCGCCTGTCTTCTTCTTAAAGATCCATTATTTCTCTATGGCTTGCCGATCATCGGGCAAGTCTATCAAAGTCCATACTTCATTTTCATACATGGATCCTATCTCGGATTTCATGGCTTCTAGCCATTTGTTGGAATCCGGGCCCGCCATCGCTTCTTCATAGTTCGAAGGTTCACCGTTGTCTAACAACATGATTTCCAGGACAGGGTTGCCGTACCACTCTGGTGCGGAACGTGTCCTCGTGGACCTACGAATTTCAGTAGCAACTTGATCCGAAGTTTCATGATCATCATCATTAACTTCCTCTCTAGTCGGTGCAGGCACCACAGAAACATCTTCCTGAGCTGCGCTACTCTCCGGTTCAAGAGGGGTTACCTCATCAAGCTCTACTTTCCTCCCACTTACTTCTTTGGAGAGAAACTCTTTCTCTAGAAAGGATCCATTCTTGGCAACAAATATCTTGCCTTCGGATCTGAGGTAGAAGGTATACCCAATAGTTTCCTTAGGGTATCCTATGAAGACACATTTTTTCGATTTGGGTTCGAGCTTTTCAGGTTGAAGTTTCTTGACATAAGCATCGCATCCCCAAACTTTCAGAAATGACAGCTTAGGTTTCTTCCCAAACCATAATTCATATGGTGTCATCTCAATGGATTTCGACGGAGCCCTATTTAAAGTGAATGCAGCAGTCTCTAAAGCATAACCCCAAAATGATAGCGGTAGATCGGTAAGAGACATCATAGATCGCACCATATCTAATAGAGTGCGATTACGATGTTCGGACACACCATTACGCTGAGGTGTTCCAGGCGGCGTGAGTTGTGAAACAATTCCACATTTCCTTAAGTGCATGCCAAATTCGTGACTCAAATATTCCCCGCCACGATCTGATCGTAAGAATTTTATTTTCCTGTCACGTTGATTCTCAACCTCACTCTGAAATTCCTTGAACTTTTCAAAGGTCTCAGACTTGTGTTTCATTAAGTAGACATACCCATATCTACTTAAGTCATCAGTGAGGGTGAGAACATAACGATAACCACCGCGAGCCTCAACGCTCATTGGACCGCACACATCAGTATGTATGATTTCCAATAAGTTGGTTGCTCGCTCCATTGTTCCGGAGAACGGAGTCTTGGTCATTTTGCCCATGAGGCATGGTTCGCACATGTCAAATGATTCATAATCAAGAGACTCCAAAAGTCCATATGCATGGAGTTTCTTCATGCGTTTGACACCAATGTGACCAAGGCGGCAGTGCCACAAGTATGTGGGACTATCATTATCAACCTTACATTTCTTGGCATTCACACTATGAATATGTGTAACATCACGTTCGAGATTCAATAAAAATAAACCATTGACCAGCGGGGCATGACCATAAAACATATCTCTCATATAAATAGAACAACCATTATTCTCGAATTTAAATGAGTAGCCATCTCGCATCAAACGAGATCCTGATACAATGTTCATGCTCAAAGCTGGTACTAAATAACAATTATTGAGGTTTAAAACTAATCCCGTAGGCAGATGTAGAGGTTGCGTGCCGACGGCGATCACATCGACCTTGGAACCATTCCCGACGCGCATCGTCACCTCGTCCTTCGCCAGTCTCCGCTTATTCCGCAGCTCCTGTTTTGAGTTACAAATATGAGCAACCGCACCGGTATCAAATACCCAGGAGCTACTACGAGCGCTGGTAAGGTACACATCAATAACATGTATATCATATATACCTTTGGTATTGCCGGCCTTCTTATCCGCTAAGTACTTGGGGCAGTTCCGCTTCCAGTGACCGTTTCCCTTGCAATAAAAGCATTCAGTCTCAGGCTTGGGTCCATTCTTTGGCTTCTTCCCGGTAGCTTGCTTACCGGGCGCGGCAACTCCCTTGCCGTCCTTCTTGAAGTTCTTTTTACCCTTGCCTTTCTTGAACTTAGTGGTTTTATTCACCATCAACACTTGATGTTCCTTTTTGATCTCCACCTCCGCTGATTTCAGCATTGAATATACCTCAGGAATGGTTTTTTCCATCCCCTGCATATTGAAGTTCATCACAAAGCTCTTGTAGCTAGGTGGAAGCGACTGAAGGATTCTGTCAACAACCGCGTCATCCGGGAGATTAACTCCCAGCTGAGACAAGCGGTTGTGCAACCCAGACATTTTGACTATATGCTCGCTGACAGAACTATTCTCCTCCATCTTACAACTGTAGAACTTGTCGGAGACTTCATATCTCTCGACCCGGGCATGAGCTTGGAAAACATTTTCAGCTCTTGGAACATCTCATATGCTTCGTGTTGCTCAAAACGCTTTTGGAGCCCCGGTTCTAAGCTGTAAAGCATGCCACACTGAACCAGGGAGTAATCATCACTACGCGACTGCCAGGCGTTCATAACGTCTTGAGTTGCCGGGAAAACAGGTGCGTCACCTAGCGGTGCTTCAAGGACATAAGCTTTCTTGGCAGCTATGAGGATGATCCTCAGGTTACGGACCTAGTCTGTGTAGTTGCTACCATCGTCTTTCAGCTTGGTTTTCTCTAGGAACGCGTTGAAGTTGATGGTAACATTAGCGTGGGCCATTTGATCTACAAGACATATTGTAAAGATTTTAGACTAAGTTCATGATAATTAAGTTCATCTAATCAAATTAATCTATGAACTCCCACTCAGATAGACATCCCTCTAGTCATCTAAGTGATACATGATCCGAATCGACTAGGCCGTGTCCGATCATCACGTGAGACAGACTAGTCATCAACGGTGAACATCTCTATGTTGATCGTATCTTCTATACGACTCATGTTCGACCTTTCGGTCTTCCGTGTTCCGAGGCCATGTCTGTACATTCTAGGCTCGTCAAGTCAACCTAAGTGTTTTGCATGTGTAAATCTGGCTTACACCCGTTGTATTCGAACGTTAGAATCTATCACACCCGATCATCACGTGGTGCTTCGAAACAACGAACCTTCGCAATGGTGCACAGTTAGGGGAAACACTTTCTTGAAATTTTAGCAAGGGATCATCTCATTTATGCTACCGTCGTTCTAAGCAAATAAGATGTAAACATGATAAACATCACATGCAAATCATAAAGTGACATGATATGGCCAATATCATTTTGCTCCTTTTGATCTCCATCTTCGGGGCACCATGATCATCATCGTCACCGGCATGACACCATGATCTCCATCATCATGATCTCCATCATCGTGTCTTCATGAAGTTGTCTCGCCAACTATTACTTCTACTACTATGGCTAACGGTTAGCAATAGAGTAAAGTAATTACATGGCGTTTTCATTGACACGCAGGTCATACAATAAATTAAGACAACTCCTATGGCTCCTGCCGGTTGTCATACTCATCGACATGCAAGTCGTGATTCCTATTACAAGAACATGATCAATCTCATACATCACATATATCATTCATCACATCCTTTTGGCCATATCACATCACACGGCATATGCTGCAAGAACAAGTTAGGCGTCCTCTAATTGTTGTTGCAAAAAATTTTACGTGGCTGCTATAGGTTTCTAGCAAGAACGTTTCTTACCTACGCCACAACCACAATGTGATATGCCAATTTCTATTTACCCTTCATAAGGACCCTTTTCATCGAATCCGATCTGACTAAAGTGGGAGAGACAGACACCCGCTAGCCACCTTATGCAACTAGTGCATGTCAGTCGGTGGAACCTGTCTCACGTAAGCGTACGTGTAAGGTCGGTCCGGGCCGCTTCATCCCACGATGCCGCCGAATCAAGATAAGACTAGTAACGGCAAGTATATTGACAAAATCAGCGCCCACAACAACTTGTGTTCTACTCGTGCAAGAAACTATGCATAGACCTAGCTCATGATGCCACTGTTGGGGAACGTAGTAGTAAATCAAAAAAATTTCCTACGCATCACCAAGATCAATCTATGGAGAGACTAGCAACGAGAGAGAGAGGAGTGCATCTTCATACCCTTGAAGATCGCGATGCGGAAGTGTCAGGACCGGTTTTCCAATAAAACATTTATTGAAAAATCGCCCCTTTCGTCAGACCAGTATAGAAAAATCTTACTGGTAGACAAATCCTTGATACAGAAATCCAGAAGTACTAAATATTATACATGGTTGAGCTGAGGCTGCTCAACAATTTTATTACAAGCACGCCAATATTACCCATAAAAGCGGATATGACACAAAGAGTATGGTGGCATAACTACTGACTCGCAATAAAAGTGGTGGTGGATATGTCACAGAGAAGTGGGTGACATGACTACAAAATCTTACAACTCATCAAGCGCCTGAGTGAGGCTCGATGATTTTATTAATGTAGCGGAAGCGTATATAATACAGGTGACCAACTCCAGGATCGCAAGGGACTGACTGCGACTCCTCTAGGCGTCGGACTCGCTATCGTACTCTTCATCCATAAGATCGCCTTCGTCAACATCTGGCCAAATCAACAAGCCAGGTGAGTACTTTGAATGTACTCGCAAGACAGTTTGGACATAAGATATAACGAATGCAAACATGATGCACATGAGCAGATTAGCAATGCACACTCAGGTAATAAATTTGCACTGCAAGATAAATAAAAAGGAAGTCAGGCGGTAGTCCTCCCGAAATCCCAATAAAATAGCTGAAGACCGATCGGGTGTCTGAAGCGACGCCTCGAAAGGTAAAAATAAAATTAACATGCCGCAGTCGGGCGTCAGGGCGACACCACATAAAGGGCTTATACTGAAAAGTAAATGACAGTACGTACCACAGTCGGACGTCTAAGCGACATCTTGAAAAGGGTTTATAATGAAAGTAAATAACAAGGATGCCACAGTCGGACGTCTGAGCGACATCACATAAAGGGCTTATATCCAAAAGTAAATAACAAGAATGCCACAGTCGGACGTCTGAGCGACATCTCATAAAGGGCTTATATCAAAAGTAAATAATAAGAATGCCACAGTCGGACGTCTGAGCGACATCTCATAAAGGGCTATTCAAAATCACATAATAAGATGGCCACAGTCGAACGTCTGAGCGACATCTCATAAAGGGCTTATATGAAAAGCAAATAATAAGAATGCCACAGTCGGACGTCTGAGCGACATCTCATAAAGGGCTTATATCAAAAGCAAATAATAAGAATGCCACAGTCGGACGTCTGAGCGACATCTCATAAAGGGCTTATATCAAAAGTAAATAATAAGAATGCCACAGTCGAACGTCTGAGCGACATCTCATAAAGGGCTTATAATTCATCATTCGAATTTGAGTAGTCCGTGGAGGTAACACCATCCCACGGAATACTCGGTACATAATCATAAACAGGTTAGTCCATCCACAGGAATAACATTCAGCCGGGTTTACCACTGTCAGTTAACAAATTTGTCCTTCAGAGACTGTTACTGGGACTGACACTGAGACTGACACTGATAGGTCAACCAATGTCCTTGACCGAGGACTTGGTTACTCGAATGGTTTTGACTCTGCAGAGTTTGTACTCTTAACCCACAGCCAACGGTTTTCAGTAGTCACAAAGGACTAGTTCCGTTTACGGTATTTTAGAAGAAAACCCATCTAACCAGTACACACCCATTTCACATCCCGCTGTCAGGAATCACCCTAGACAACGTTCAAGAAAAACTCTAAGACGGGGAGGCCAACACCTCGAATAGCATGGGATCAAATTTATATTGCGCGCTCTAAGGGGTGCCCCCCTCTCGGTCCCAACTGGAAACACCCATGCCCCCTTACCGGAAGACGGGCTTTAATCCAGGGCCATGGAACCCTCATACCGGCCCCTCTATTTGGTGTGTACCTGGAAAGAGGTTTGCAACTTACTAAACCGCATTCTTTGCAGAAAACATGTGGTAGCACGAAAAGGGGACGAACGGGAACAAGACTCGATCCACGTCAACACTGGGGTTAAACAGTTGATATAGAACTGGCATGCTTCAACAATACCAGCTTGCAACCTATCATGCCACCACATGATCAGGTTGTCTCACCATCTTATGAACACATCAAGTTTCGAAGCTCACTTGCAGCTTGCTTTGCATGGAATATAACATTCAACAAATGCTTATATAAACATGCCAAGAGAAAACCACTCAAGCAAACATGAAAAAATACTCATCATATCAAAGGTTCAAACATGCTTGCCTGGTTCGGAGTAGTCGGAGTCTAGCTCGGCAAAGTTGGCGGCACCGTCACCTCCTTCGGTATCTACGTTATAAAGAAAAATCGGGTACTAACGTAAATACCGTGCGTGCATAAAAATTGTTCCAAATATTTTTCAAATAAATATGATAAAAAACTAGACAGAAAATTAAATATTACAGAAAAGGAATCAACTCAAAATCACCTTTTGTTTAAAAGTTATTAAGGTTTTAGTCCAGGGACTAATCTGTTATAAACAGAAAATTATCCAGGGGCTATTTTGAAAAAAACAGAAAACGCTTCGGTTGGAATATGCCTTCCAGAGAAGAAAACACACCCGACCCGAAGGCGCCAACAGAAAACGATTTCGAAGAAGAAGAGGAGAGGCTGACGAGGGGGTCCCTCATGTCAGGTTTGAAAATCCCACCGGCGGCAGAGGCGAACGATGATCGCCGGCGGCGATCGATGGCGAACCAAAGGAGGGCAAGGGTATGGTTGTACACACGGGTCAGTTCCGCGTCGGTGGGTGGTGGAAGTAGGCGTCGGGGAGCACCACGTCGACGGCGGCTTCCACTCCGGCGGACGGCGGTTCGGGCAAGCACGGATTCGTCGGAGGAGAGCTGCCAACACCGAATTGAAGCTCGGGTTAGAAGAGGTGGTGGACTAGGCGGTTGCTGGCAAAGTTTGGGAAGCGGGGGCGCACTCACCAGAGAGAATTTTGCCGGAGCCCGAAGCGGATCGGGGCGGCCGGAGCTGGGGAAGAAGACCCTCCCGAAGCCCTCTGATGAGTTTGGCGTGGTTCTGAGGAGAGGTGGAGAGGTGCTGGGTCGATGGGTGGCTCGGGGCCTCTATTTATAGCCGGCCCGAGGCGGTTGCCGAAACGGGATAACTCCGGCGAGCGATTACGGCGAGGCAGGGGTTGGACGGAAGGATTAGGCGACTGGGTGTCTTCGGATTGGTCCACTAGCACCATTCAAAGGTTAAACCTAGTTGGATTTGGCCTGCTCCCATGGTCTCGGCGGGACGGAGCTCATGGGGTCGTCGGCGGCAGAGAGCGCGCTCTGCGCTTCTCAGGCCACGGCGACGGTTCTGCAGCGTGCTCAGAGCAGGAGGTGAACACGTGTAGGCCACCAGTGGCTCGGGCGGTGCGGAGGACGGCGTTCTGCAATGCTGGCTTCTGCCAGCCGCCACAGGAGGTTCTGCCACCGCGGAAGGCACCGGAGTTGATGCGACAAGTCGCCACCGACGCTCGCAACCGGCCAAGCAACCGTGCGGCGCACTGGATAAGAAGGGGGAACATGGAGCAAGGCGCCAATGCATGCACTGGCGAGATCGACGACGAGCTCTGACGGAAACGACACTGAACCCTCTGAACTTTCTGAATTTGACAGGAACAGTGCACGCCAGCTGTTCGACAAAATGTTTGACGCACGTGGAAATTTTTTCTTGAGCTGAAACTTGGAGGGGTGGTCTCTTGATGCATCCAGAGACTCCCTAAATTTTCTCAGAATTTTTGGAAAGGGAAAAGAATGAATTTCACCAAAAATGGCAAATCTGGTCCAAACTTGCAGCAAGCAAATTTTGAAAAATTTGAACTGTGGACCAGCAGATCTTGATGGATCTAGGTTGAGGGTACTAAGGACTAGCCAGAGGAATTTATTTGGGACCAAAGCTCAAAGCAATCAGATACTTCCTTTGTAAACTTGAGGGGTCCAATATAAATTACAGAAAAAGGTTTGAGGATAAAATCAATAGAAATAAAATCTAAAAGAGGTTGAAACTTGCTGAAATTGGATGCTTGGCTTGACCCAAAGTAGGGAGGAGGGTTTGAGAAGAAAATTTTGAAATGCATGTCATGGTAAGAGAGTATTTTTGAATAGGGAAGTAGAAATCCAAAAATTATAGGAACTCTTTTTAATAAAAGAATTAGTAAAACAGTCCCAGAGTATTTGTGTTGAACCAACACATGTTGAAAACCTTCAAGACCAAAATCAAGATTGGGAAGAACCCATAAAATATTTGTCATAAAAGATTTGAGAAGGAGAGTCTTTTAGAAAAATTGAAATAACCTCCTTCCAATCAAATAAAGAATTTGATAAAAATCAAGACCAAAATTTTGGGGTGTTACAACACCTACCCCCTTAGGAAAAATCTCGTCCCCGAGATTTCAGCTGATCCTCAAATAGGTGTGGGTGCTCTGCCCGAAGTAAATCTTCTCTTTCCCATGTTGTTTCATCCTCGGTGTGATTGCTCCATTGAACCTTGAAAAACTTAATTGTCTTCTGACGGGTCCTTCTTTCAGACTCCTCCAATATTTTTATTGGACGTTCCCTGTAGGTGAGGTCTGGTTGCACGTCAATGTTCTCATGAGATACATGCTTCTCTGGGTTGCTTACACACTTCCTCAGCTGTGAAATGTGGAACACGTCATGGACGTCTGACAGTTCTTCAGGTAGGTCTAGCTGGTAGGCCACTGTGCCTCTTCGTGCAATCACACAGAAGGGCCCAATAAATCATGGTGCTAGCTTTCCTTTAACTTTGAATCGTTGCAGGCCCCTCATAGGGGATACTCTTAGATACACATATTCACCGGGTTCAAAACTGACTTCATGATGTTTTTGATCGTAATAACTCTTTTGTCGGCTCTGAGCTGTCTTGAGTCGATCCTTGATTAGTTTAACTTTCTCCTCAGCTTCCTTGAGCATGTCTGGGCCGAAGATACGACTGTCTCCTGTCTCTGACCAATTTAATGGGGTACGGCATCTTCGCCCATATAAGGCTTCAAAAGGTGCCATTTGTAGACTGGCTTGGTAACTGTTGTTGTACGCGAACTCGGCATACGGCAAGCTTTCTTCCCAACTGGTTCCATAGGTGAGAACACATGCTCTGAGCATGTCTTCTAGAATTTGGTTCACACGTTCAGTCTGTCCTCCAGTCTGGGGGTGGTATGCTGTGTTGAATACTAGTTGAGTTCCCAGAGCTTGTTGTAAATGATCCCAAAATCTAGAGACGAATTGAGTGCCTCTGTCGGATATTATAGTCTTTGGAACTCCATGCAGACAAACAATACGGGAGAGATAAAGCCTGGCAAGTTTCTGAGTGGTGTGGGTTGTCTTTACTGGAATAAAATGTGCCACCTTGGTTAACCTATCTGTGATGACCCATATGGCATCATTTCCGTGTCGTGACCGAGGTAGTCCGACAATAAAATCCATTCCAATTTCATCCCATTTCCATTCAGGTATCCTATTTGGCTGTAATAGTCCTGCTAGTTTTTGGTGCTCGGCTTTAATGCGCTGACATGAATCACAACATGCAATGAATGTGGCTATATCCCTCTTCATACCGTGCCACCAAATTTTTTCCTGAATGTCCTTGTACATTTTGGTTCCTCCAGGGTGGATTGAATATGGAGCGGTGTGGCCTTCAGCCAAAATTTGCTGTTTGAGGTCCTCTACATTTGGTACGCAAAGCCTGTCTCCATACCATAATATTCCTCATCGTCTATGACGAATTCTGAGGCCTTGCCCAGACTTACTTTTCTTTTTATGCCTTCGATGCTGGGGTGTCCATGCCGAGCTTTCTTAATCTATTCCATTAGGGTGGGCTGTATTTCCAAATTTGACCTAGTGCCTTCAGTGACCAACACCATGTTGAGTTTGGCAAACTCCCTTTGAAACTCAGGTCTCAAGTTTTGTAGACCGTCGTTGCCCGAGCTTGGGTTTCGGCTGAGAGCATCTGCCACTACATTCGCCTTTCCTGGATGGTAGTGAATGCCAACATCATAATCTTTCACTAATTCCACCCAGCGTCGTTGTCGTAAATTGAGTTCTGGTTGTGTGAAAATATATTTGAGGCTTTTATGGTCCGTATATATTTCACAACGATTCCCAAGTAAAAAGTGCCTCCATTCTTTGAGTGCATGAATAACTGCTGCTAATTCCAAGTCATGAGTAGGATAATTTTCTTCATGCCTTCGTAGCTGCCTGGAAGCATATGCGACTACTTCGCCTTCTTGCATTAATACGCATCCGAGGCCCTTCCGGGACGCATCGCAATATACTTCAAAAAATTTTGTGTATGTCTGGTACGACCAATACTGGTGCTGTTGTTAATCTCCTTTTGAGATCTTGGAAACTTTTCTCGCAAGCTTCAGTCCACACAAACTTCTTATCCTTCTTGAGTAGCTGTGTCATAGGTTTTGCTATGGTGGAGAATCCCTCAATAAATCTTCTCTAATATCCAGCCATTCCCAGAAAACTTCGTACATCTGTAACGTTGGCTGGTGGTTTCTAGTCAAGTACGGCCTTGACTTTCTCTGGGTCCACGGCGACACCTTCTTGGGTTAATACGTGGCCTAGAAAACCAACCTGTTTTAACCAAAATTCACATTTGCTGAATTTGGCGTACAATTTATGTTTCCTTAACTCTCCCAGTACAATTCTGAGATGTTCAGCATGTTTTTTCTGGTGTCTTGGAATATACTAAAATATCATCAATGAACACCACAACAAATTTGTCCATAAATTTCATAAATACTTTGTTCATGAGGTGGACAAAATATGCGGGGGCGTTTGTCAGTCCAAACGGCATTACTGTAAATTCATATAACCCGTATCTGGAGGTGAATGCTGTCTTAGGAATATCTTCTGTTCGTATTTTTAATTGATGATATCCCGACCTTAAATCAATTTTTGAGAAAACCTTGGCTTGTGCGAGCTGGTCGAATAAATCATTTATCCGTGGCATCGGATATTTGTTTTGGATGGTGACCATGTTGAGTGCTCGATAGTCTATACATAATCTCAGTGTCCCATCCTTTTTCTTGGCAAATAATACTGGTGAACCCCAAGGTGAGGAGCTGGCCCAGATAAATCCTTTGTCCAGTAATTCTTTTATTTGCTTCTTCAATTCTACCAACTCGGAGGGTGCCATTCTATAGGGTTTCTTGTAAATGGGAGTGGTTCCAGGTGCTAGTTCAATGATGAACTCTAATTCTCGGTCAGGTGGCATGCCTGGTAGCTCTTCGGGAAATACATCAGGAAACTCACACACCACTGGAACTTTACTTAATTCTGAAATATCCACCTTGTTCAATCTTGGTCGCAGTGATATTGGTCTTTCTTGAGCTGCAATTTTTATTGTCTTCCCGTGATGATGGGTAAGGATCACAGTCCGATTGAAACAGTCGATAAATCCCTTGTTGGTGGTTAACCAGTCCATTCCTAGGATAACATCCAGTCCCTTATTTTCCAATACAATGAGGTTTGCCCGAAACTTTAATCCCTCAATCTCAATAACCACACCATGGCAGTAACTCTGAGTGATTTGCTTAATCCCGGGGGACTTGATGGTCATAGAATTTTCCAAGGGAAGAATCAGAAAATTATGTTGCAAAGCAAATTTCTTGGAAACGAACGAGTGAGAAGCTCCAGAATCAAACAAAACCGTGGCAGGTATTGTGTTGACAGGGAACGTACCGAGTACGATGTCCGGACCATTCTGTGCTTCCTCCTTGGTCACATGGTTCACGTGACCCTTCTTGTGATTTTTATTGGGGTTGAAGTTGTTACGCTTGGGGGCTGAATTATTTCCACTGTTGTTCGGCTTGAGGGCCGAGTTTCTTGGCTTTGGGCACTGCTTGGCATAATGTCCTTCCTCTCCACAAGCGAAGCAAGTAACGCCTGGGTGATACGTAAAATCCTTGTCCCTTGCATGAAATTTTTTGTTTGGGCGTAGAACATTGGTTGCAAATTTGTTTGCCCCATTTCTCTAAAAATCATTCTTGTTCCTGTTGTTGCGAGAATGAGTAGTCTTGTCCCTTTTTTGCTTGCGAAAATCCTCCAAGCTGCGGCGCTCATTTTCCAACGTAATAGATTTGTCCACAAGCGTTTTGAAATCTGGGAAGGTGTGTACGACCAGCTGGCATTTAAGTGCTAGTGCCAGACCGTCGAGGAATTTTTCCATCTTTTTATTTTCAGTCATATGTTCTTCGTTGGCATAACGAGATAATTGAGTAAACTGACTATTGTACTCAGTCACTGTCATGCTTCTCTGCTTGAGGTCATCAAACTCCCTTTTCTTGATTTTCATAACACTTCTGGGAATGTGCGCCCCACAAAATTTTTCCTTAAATTCCTCCCAGGTGATGTTGTTTTCATTGGGGGTGCATGTGTAGGAAATTTTCCCACCATGATGCAGCTGCTCCAGTGAGGTAGTGAGGTGCATAAAGTACCTTCTCACGGTCCGAACATTGTGCAACAATTAATTTCCTCTCAATGTCTCGAAGCCAATCATCGGCCTCAAGCGGTTTATCAGTGTGAGAAAAAGTTGGGGGACGTGTCTTTTGTAGTTCAGACAATTTGGAATGCTGCTGGTATGGTTCGCGGTGATTTCCCATATTGATAATATGGTTCATCATTTCTTGATGCTGCTGCTAGCTTTGCTCATAAAGGCGGCATACTTGAGAAAATGCTTCTTCACTACCTTGCTGACTTGACTGCCCCTGTGTGAAATTGTTACTTGTCTGGGTACCGTAATTTTCTTTTGGCGGACTTGGCATGGAACGAGTCCAGGGACGAGGCATTTCCACTCTGGGGTATTTTTGCAGAACTCATGAGAAAAAAAATCTGAGTAGCAAAAATAAATAATTTTGCAAAGGCAGAAATTTAAAAACTCCAAGATTTTTCAAGAAAATACTTGATTGCGCATGGAGAAGGACCGCTCAGTACATATCTTACATGCAAGCCGTAATTATACAATACATCACTCAGGATGTGCGTACACATTCCTGACATGTTATTTAGGCTAGTGCACTTCTCCGAGTTCCTACATGATGCGCACACAAACTACTTCTCATCAAACATATATACATATAAACATATCATACAAGCTGGTACAACACACGGCTGCTCGGCGCACTCAGTCGGAGATGGCAAAAACTTCCCTCGGCCTGCCGAGGGTAAGTCCCAGTGATGCTGGAGACTCCACCTCCTCCTCAATAATAGGCTCTAGGCGCGAAGCACTGGGCTGAGCAGCTGGTGCGGGTGTGGTAGGTGGTGCAACGCTAACTGGGGTAGGAGCAATGACTTGGTCAAACTCCTCAGTGGTAGGCAGGCAGCGAGCGGTGGCTAAAATGGCAGGTGCATAGGATGCTGAGGACGAGATGTATGACAGTGGTGGTGCTGTATGGAGGAGTTCCCTCCTGTTGGCGGTACAGCCCTGAACTAAGTCCATACGAGCAGCCACAAAGTCGTCCACGAGGTTATCAAAGGCTGCCTCAAGAGCCTTGAGATACTCAACAAGCATCTCAATAGCCTCATCTCTCTCTCCCCTAGTGCAAGCGAATGCATAGTGACAAGTGTATGGCACGTGGCATGGGAGGTAGCGGTAGCGACGAGCCTTCATTGAAGGAAGAGCATCCCGGAGACGAGCTATTACCTCACGGGCAGCCATCTGCATGGCATGCCTCTCCGTAGGCATGGCCCTCCCAACAAATCGGAAGCGGCGTGACTCAGACGTCCTCCCTTGAATTGCACCGCGGCCTGGTGCATAGACACGCTGTCGCTGAGCTTGTGCTGGTAGAGTGTGAACTCCGGACGAGCCGATGGCCCGATCGCGACCTTGGCGATGGAGACGAGAAGCTTGATAAATCCCTTAGGTACATTGGCGAACACCTGTGACTCACAGTCGCTGCCAGCCATCTACAAAAGTAGACAAAAATTCCAGATAGTCAAATCATAAATTTATGATGACTAACAGAAAATTGCTACAATTTGCAAATTGCTAAAATAGCACCTATTACGCTAATAACCGATTAGCGATCGCACCTAGTGGCTTCCTACAGACAGCCTGGCTCTGATACCAAGGTTGTCAGGACCGGTTTTCCAATAAAACATTTATTGAAAAATCGCCCCTTTCGTCAGACCAGTATAGAAAAATCTTACTGGTAGACAAATCCTTGATACAGAAATCCAGAAGTACTAAATATTATACATGGTTGAGCTGAGGCTGCTCAACAATTTTATTACAAGCACGCCAATATTACCCATAAAGGCGGATATGACACAAAGAGTATGGTGGCATAACTACTCGCTCGCAATAAAAGTGGTGGTGGATATGTCACAGAGAAGTGGGTGACATGACTCCAAAACCTTACAACTCATCAAGCGCCGGAGTGAGGCTCGATGATTTTATTAAGGTAGCGGAAGCGTATATAATACAGGTGACCAACTCCAGGATCGCAAGGGACTGACTGGGACTCCTCTAGGCGTCGGACTCGCTATCGTACTCTTCATCCATAAGATCGCCTTCGTCAACATCTGGCCAAATCAACAAGCCAGGTGAGTACTTTGAATGTACTCGCAAGACAGTTTGGACATAAGATATAATGAATGCAAACATGATGCACATGAGCAGATTAGCAATGCACACTCAGGTAATAAATTTGCACTGCAAGATAAATAAAAAGGAAGTCAAGCGGTAGTCCTCCCGAAATCCCAATAAAATAGCTGAAGACCGATCGGGTGTCTGAAGCGACGCCTCGAAAGGTAAAAATAAAATTAACATGCCGCAGTCGCGCGTCAGGGCGACACCACATAAAGGGCTTATACTAAAAAGTAAATGACAGTACGTACCACAGTCGAATGTCTAAGCGACATCTCGAAAAGGGCTTATAATGAAAGTAAATAACAAGGATGCCACAGTCGGACGTCTGAGCGACATCACATAAAGGGCTTATATCCAAAAGTAAATAACAAGAAGGCCACAGTCGGACGTCTGAGCGACATCTCATAAAGGGCTTATATCAAAAGTAAATAATAAGAATGCCACAGTCGGACGTCTAAGCGACATCTCATAAAGGGCTTATATCAAAAGCAAATAATAAGAATGCCACAGTCGGACGTCTGACCGACATCTCATAAAGGCCTTATATCAAAAGCAAATAATAAGAATGCCACAGTCGGACGTCTGAGCGACATCTCATAAAGGGCTTATATCAAAAGCAAATAATAAGAATGCCACAGTCGGACGTCTGAGCGACATCTCATAAAGGGCTTATATCAAAAGTAAATAATAAGAATGCCACAGTCGGACGTCTGAGCGACATCTCATAAAGGGCTTATAATTCATCATTCAAATTCGAGTAGTCCGTGGAGGTAACACCATCCCACGGAATACTCGGTACATAATCATAAACAGGTTAGTCCATCCACAGGAATAACATTCAGCCGGGTTTCCACTGTCAGTTAACAAATTTGTCCTTCAGAGACTGTTACTGGGACTGACACTAAGACTTACACTGATAGGTCAACCAACGTCCTTGACCGAGGACTTGGTTACTCGAATGGTTTTGACTCTGCAGAGTTTGTACTCTTAACCCACAGCCAACGGTTTTCAGTAGTCACAAAGGACTAGTTCCGTTTACGGTATTTTAGAAGAAAACCCATCTAACCAGTACACACCCATTTCACATCCCGCTGTCAGGAATCACCCTAGACAACGTTCAAGAAAAACTCTAAGACGGGGAGGCCAACACCTCGAATAGCATGGGATCAAATTTATATCGCGCGCTCTAAGGGGTGCCCCCCTCTCGGTCCCAACCGGAAACACCCATGCCCCCTGACCGGAAGACGGGCTTTAATCCAGGGCCATGGAACCCTCATACCGGCCCCTCTATTTGGTGTGTACCTGGAAAGAGGTTTGCAACTTACTAAACCGCATTCTTTGCAGAAAACATGTGGTAGCACGAAAAGGGGACGAACGGGAACAAGACTCGATCCACGTCAACACTGGGGTTAAACAGTTGATATAGAACTGGCATGCTTCAACAATACCAGCTTGCAACCTATCATGCCACCACATGATCAGGTTGTCTCACCATCTTATGAACACATCAAGTTTCGAAGCTCACTTGCAGCTTGCTTTGCATGGAATATAACATTCAACAAATGCTTATATAAACATGCCATGAGAAAACCACTCAAGCAAACATGAAAAAATACTCATCATATCAAAGGTTCAAACATGCTTGCCTGGTTCGGAGTAGTCGGAGTCTAGCTCGGCAAAGTTGGCGGCACCGTCACCTCCTTCGGTATCTACGTTATAAAGAAAAATCGGGTACTAACGTAAATACCGTGCGTGCATAAAAATTGTTCCAAATATTTTTCAAATAAATATGATAAAAAACTAGATAGAAAATTAAAGATGACAGAAAAAGAATCAACTCAAAATCTTCTTTTGTTTAAAAGTTATTAAGGTTTTAGTCCAGGGACTAATCTGTTATAAACAGAAAATTATCAAGGGGCTATTTTGAAAAAAACAGAAAACGCTTCGGTTGGAATACGCCTTCCAGAGAAGAAAACGCACCCGACCCGAAGGCGCCAACAGAAAACGATTTCGAAGAAGAAGAGGAGAGGCTGACGAGGGGGGCCCTCATGTCAGGTTTGAAAATCCCACCGGCGGCAGAGGCGAACGATGATCGCTGGCGGCGATCGATGGCGAACCAGAGGAGGGCAAGGGTATGGTTGTACTCACGGGTCAGTTCCGCGTCGGTGGGTGGTGGAAGTAGGCGTAGGGGAGCACCACGTCGACGGCGGCTTCCACTCCGGTGGACGGCGGTTCGGGCGAGCACGGATTCGTCGGAGGAGAGCTGCCAACACCTAATTGAAGCTCGGGTTAGAAGAGGTGGTGGACTAGGAGGTTGCTGGCAAAGTTTGGGAAGCAGGGGTGCACTCACCAGAGAGGATTTTGCCGGAGCCCGAAGCGGATCGGGGCGGCCGGAGCTGGGGAAGAAGACCCTCCCGAAGCCCTCTGATGAGTTTGGCGTGGTTCTGAGGAGAGGTGGAGAGGTGCTGGGTCGATGGGTGGCTCGGGGCCTCTATTTATAGTCGGCCCGAGGCGGTTGCCGAAACGGGATAACTCCGGCGAGCGATTACGGCGAGGCAGGGGTTGGACGGAAGGATTAGGCGGCTGGGTGTCTTCGGATTGGTCCACTGGCACCATTCAAAGGTTAAACCTGGTTGGATTTGGCCTGCTCCCGTGGTCTCGGCGGGACAGAGCTCACGGGCTCGTCGGCGGCAGAGAGCGCGCTCTGCGCTTCTCAGGCCATGGCGACGGTTCTGCATTGTACTCAGAGCAGGAGGTGAACTGGTGAGATCGACGACGAGCTCTGACGGAAACGACACTGAACCCTCTGAACTTTCTGAATTTGACAGGAACAGTGCACGCCAGCTGTTCGACAAAATGTTTGACGCACGTGGAAATTTTTTCTTGAGCTGAAACTTGGAGGGGTGGTCTCTTGATGCATCCAGAGACTCCCTAAATTTTCTCAGAATTTTTGGAAAGGGAAAAGAATGAATTTCACCAAAAATGGCAAATCTGGTCCAAACTTGCAGAAAGCAAATTTTGAAAAACTTGAACTATGGACCAGCAGATCTTGATGGATCTAGGTTGAGGGTACTAAGGACTAGCCAGAGGAATTTATTTGGGACCAAAGCTCAAAGCAATCAGATACTTCCTTTGTAAACTTGAGGGGTCCAAAATAAATTATAGAAAAAGGTTTGATGATAAAATCAATAGAAATAAAATCTAAAAGAGGTTGAAACTTGCTGAAATTGGATGCTTGGCTTGACCCAAAGTAGGGAGGAGGGTTTGAGAAGAAATTTTTGAAATGCAAGTCATGGTAAGAGAGTATTTTTGAATAGGGAAGTAGAAGTCCAAAAATTATAGGAACTCTTTTTAATAAAAGAATTAGTAAAACAATCCCAGAGTATTTGTGTTGAACCAACACATGTTGAAAACCTTCAAGACCAAAATCAAGATTGGGAAGAACCCATAAAATATTTGTCATAAAAGATTTGAGAAGGAGAGTCTTTTAGAAAAATTGAAATAACCTCCTTCCAATCAAATAAAGAATTTGATAAAAATCAAGACCAAAATTTTGGGGTGTTACAGGAAGAGTTGCAAGAACGCGGTTGGAGGAGTCGTACACGCAGCTATTCAGATCGCGGTCGATTTCAATCTAAGCACCGAACAACGGTGCCTCCGCGTTCAACACACGTGCAGCCCGGTGACGTCTCCCGCGCCTTGATCCAGCAAGGAGGAGGGAGAGGTTGGGGAAGACAGCTCCAGCAGCACGACGGCGTGGTGGTGGAACTTGCAGTTCTCTGGCAGGGCTTCTTCAAGCTCAACGGAGGAGGAGGGGGTGTTGGAGAGGGGGAGGGCTGCGCCTTGGATGAGGTGCTGCTGCCCTCCCTCCTCCCCTCTATTTATAGGGCCAAGGAGGAAGGGGGCTGGCCCCTCTAGATCAGATCTAGAGGGGCGGCGGCGGCCAGGGGGAGGGGGCTTGCCCCCCAAGCCAAGGGGGGCGCCCCCCTTTAGGGTTTCCCCCAACCCTAGGCGCATGGGCCCTAGGGGGGAATGGCGCCCAGCCCACTTAGGGGCTGGTTCCCTCCCCCATACAGCCCATAGGGCCCTCCGGGGCAGGTGGACCCCCGGAACCCCTTCGCTGGTCCCGGTACAATACCGGAAAACCCCCGAACACTTCCGGTGACCGTATGATGACTTCCCATATATAAATCTTCACCTCCGGACCATTCCAGAACTCCCCATGACATCCGGGATCTCATCCGGGACTCCGAACAACATTCGGTATCCACATACTATTTCCCATAACAACCCTAGCGTCACCGAACCTTAAGTGTGTAGACCCTACGGGTTCGGGAACCATGCAGACATGACCGAGACATCTCTCCGGCCAATAACCAACAGCGGGATCTGGATACCCATGTTGGCTGCCACATGTTCCACGATGATCTCATCGGATGAACCACGATGTCGAGGATTCAATCAATCCCGTATACAATTCCCTTTGTCTACCGGTATGATACTTGCCCGAGATTCGATCGTCGGTATCCCTATACCTTGTTCAATCTCGGTACCGGCAAGTCTCTTTACTCGTTCCGTAACGCATGATCCCGTGGCTAACTCTTTAGTCACATTGAGCTCATTATGATGATGCATTACCGAGTGGGCCCAGAGATACCTCTCCGTCATACGGAGTGACAAATCCCAGTCTCGATTCGTGCCAACCCAACAGACACTTTCGGAGATACCTGTAGTGCACCTTTATGGTCACCCAATTACGTTGTGACGTTTGATACACCCAAAGCATTCCTACGGTATCCGGGAGTTGCACAATCTCATGGTCTAAGGAAATGATACTTGACATTAGAAAGCTCTAGCAAACGAACTACACGATCTAGTGCTATGCTTAGGATTGGGTCTTGTCCATCACATCATTCTCCTAATGATGTGATCCCGTTATCAACGACATCCAATGTCCATGGTCAGGAAATCATAACCATCTATTGATCAACGAGCTAGTCAACTAGAGGCTCACTAGGGACATGTTGTGGTCTATGTATTCACACATGTATTACGATTTCCAGATAACACAATTATAGCATGAACAATAGACAATTATCATGAACAAGGAAATATAATAATAACCACTTTATTATTGCCTCTAGGGCATATTTCCAACACATGCATGATAGAAAACGTGACCTACTGTGACAAACACATATCATCACGGAAGTGTATTTTTTTGTAGTGTATTAAGGCCTCCTTTTAATAGAGAACCGGAACAAAGCATTAGCACTTAGTGAATACATGAACTCCTCAAACTACGGTAATCACCGGAAAGAATCCCAATTATTGTCACCTTGGGGTATGCGGATCATAACACGTAATAGGTGTCTACAACTTGCAAGATAGGGTCAAGAACACAAATATAATCATGAAAACATAATAGGTTTAGATCTCAAATCATGGCACTCGGGCCCTAGTGACAAGCATTAAGCATAGCAAAGTCACAGCAACATCAATCTCAGAACATAGTTGATACTAGGGATCGAACCCTAACAAAACTAACTCGATTACAAGATAAATCTCATCCAACCCATCACTGTCCAGTAAGCCTACGATGGAATTACTCACTCCCGGCGGTGAGCATCATGAAATTGGTGATGCAGGAAGGTTGATGATGATGATGATGGCGACGGATTCCACCCTTCGGAGCCTCGAACAAACTCCAGATCAGCCCCCCCGATAAAGAATAGGAGGTGGCGGTGGCTCCATATCGTAAAACGCGATGAATCCTTCTCTACGAATTTTTTTTCTCCGCGAATAGGTATATATGGAGTTGGAGTTAGGGTTGTAGACGGTCCAGGGGGCCCACAAGCCTGTAGGGCGTGTCCTAGGGGTAGGCGCCCTCAGGGCTTATGGCCCCTGGGTGGCCCCCTCTGGTATCTTTTTCCGCCAGTATTTTTTACATATTCCATAAAAATTCTCTGTAAGTTTTCAGGTCAATCCGAGAACTTTTGTTTCTGCACAAAAATAACACCATGGCAATTTTGCTGAAAACAGCGTCAGTCCGGGTAGTTCCATTCAAATCATGCAAATTATAGTCCAAAACAAGGCAAAAGAGTTTGGAAAAGTAGATACGATGGAGACGTATCATCGAAGAGAACATTGTATTGAAGACCAAAAAAGAAAACAGAAGCCATCTAGCTACTACCTACGGACCTATAGGTCTATAGTAAACTACTCACGCATCATCGAAGGGGCAAGGATGTTGATGAAGAACCCCTCCATGATCGTTGACCCCTCCGGCACAGTGCCGGAGAAGGCCTCTAGATTGGATCTCGTGGTTCTGGAACTTGCGGCGGCGGAAATTGTTTTCTCTCGACTCCCCCAGGGTTTTTGGGATTTTAGAGTATTTATAGAGCTGATAGTCGGTGGAGAAGCCTCCCGTGGGCCCCACTACCCACCAGGGCGCACCAGGGGCCTCTGGCGCCCTGGGGTCTAGTGGGCCCCATGGGCCCCCTCTGGTGCACTTCTTGGGCTCCCCAGGTGTCTTCTGGGTTGAAAATTTTCTCCAAAAAGTTTCGTGGCATTTGGACTCTGTTTGGTATTGATTTTCTGCGAAGTAAAAAAACAAGCAAAAAACAGCAACTGGCACTGGGCACTATGTCAATAGGTTAGTCCCAAAAAAATGATATAAAGTTGCTAGTAAATGAATATAAAACATCCAAGATTGATAATATAACATCATGGAACAATCAAAAATTACAGATACGTTGGAGACGTATCAGTGCCAGCGCTGCTGCTATGGCCTTTAGTAGTAGCGCTGGCCTCTAACCCGCGTTGCTATTAGGCGCAGCTGCCACCTTTTCACATCCACTCCCCCATCTCCTCTCCCTCCTCTAGCTCCCTCACTTGGTTCTCCCCCCCGTTATTTCTCTCTTCCTCCTACCTCTCTTCTCTTCCCATTAATGCCCCCTGATGCGTTCATTTTGCATCATGTTTTCATGTTGATATTTATTGCATTATGGACTGTTATTTCACCTTATAATACAATTCTTATGCCTTTTCTCTCTTATTTTGCAAGAATTATATGAAGAGGGAGATTGCCGGCAGCTGGAATTTTGGACCAAAAAGGGCAATATCGGAGGCAACTTTTCTGAACATCTCCAAATGAGCTGAAAATTGATGTAGAATTATTTTGGAATATATTAAAATTAATGGCAAAAGAAATACCAGAGGGGGCCCCACCAGGCAGCCACAAGCCTGTGGGGCGCGCCCTACCCCCTAGGTGCGCCCACGAGCTTGTGGTGATCCTGGCAGGCCTCCAGGGCCCATCTTCTGGTATATAACCCCCTTTTCCCTAGAAAAAAATAGGAAGAGAGCTTTTGGGACGAAGCGCCAGGGTCTCGAGGAAGAACCTGGGCAGGAGCACTTTTGCTCTCCAGCGGAGCGATTCCGCCTGGGAAACTTCCCTCTGGGAGGGGGGAATCGAAACCATCGTCATCACCAATAACACTCTCATTGTGGGAGGACCAATCTTCATCAACATCTTCACCAGCACCATCTCATTTCAAACCCTAGTTCATCTCTTGTATTCAATTTTTGTATCAAAACCTCAGATTGGTACCTGTGGGTTGTTAGTAGTATTGATTACATCTTGTAGTTGATGCTAGTTGGTTTATTTGGTGGAAGATTATATGTTCAGATCCATGATGCTATTCAATACCCCTCTGATCTTGATCTTGAACATGAACATGATTTATGAGCATTTTTTTGTTCTTGAGGACATGGGAGAAGTCTTGTCATAAGTTATCATGTGAATTTGGTATTCGTTCGATATTTTGAAGATGTGTATGTTGTGATTCCCTTAGTGGTGTTATGTTAACGTTGACTACATGACACTTCACCATCTTTTGGCCTAAAGGAATGCATTGTGGAGTAGTTATAAGATGATGGGTTGCTAGAGTGACAAAAGCTTAAACTCTAGTTTATGCGCTATTTCGTAAGGGGCTGATTTGGATCCATATGTTTCATGCTATGGTTAGATTTATCTTAATTCTTCTTTCGTAGTTGCGGATGCTTGCGAGAGGGGGTAATCATAAGTGGGAGGCTTGTTCAAGTAAGAACAGCACCCAAGCACCGCTCCACCCAAATATCAATTTATCAAAATAGTGAACGCGAATCAAACAAACACGATGAAAGTGACCAGACAAAGTTCCCGTGCGTCCTCAAGAACATTTTACTTGATACAAGAGAAAGTTCCGGCCTTTCCTTTGCTATAAAAAGGATTGGGCTACCTTGCTACACCTATTACTACTATTGTTACTTGTTGCTTGTTACAAATTACCTTGTTATCAAACTATCTGTTACCGACAATTTCAGTGCTTGCAGACAATACCTTGCTGAAAACCACTTGTCATTTCCTTTTGCTCCCCGTTGGGTTCGACACTCTTACTTATCGAATGGACTACAATTGATCCCCTATACTTGTGGATCATAACCCCCTTCACCATCTCCTCCATTAGTGGCCTCTTTCTCTCTTCCTCACTGTGAATTTATGCACGACGAAACTTTGTGATGTAAACCGTCCTCCTCAACTAGCGTAGATCCCTCTAGTTAATTAGTTTGGGTATGATGAACTTCATTAATTATGTTTACGATATGTTGCTTATATTTGCTAACACTGTCTCTTTGTGTTGCTCAACTATATTATGTTGCATATTATCGATGAATTCATCAAGTGACGATGCAGGTATATAGATCATCGATGGCGAAGAAGTGCTACGCCGTGTACATAGGGAGGATTGATGTGATGCCCCCGACTCAACCGTGCACTAATCATACACGCAAACATGCACGATCAAGCACAGGGACTCACGGGAAGATATCACAACACAACTCTAACACAAATAAATGGAGATCCACAATATTACAGACCAGGGATCACGAGGATCCGAAAACATAAGCCAGTCATACAAATAATATCTGGGTACAGACATAGTTAGACAAGGTTTGCCTTAATAAGGCTATCACAAACAACGACTCTAGATCGAAAGGCGAAGGCCTCCTGGCTAGGGCCTCCGATCCTACTCCTGGTCGGCTGGCTCAATCCAGTAGTACGTGCCGTCTGGGCCCTCCTGGTAGTAAGCTCCTGCGGGGACATCTGGCTCCTGGGCTCCATCGTCTGAGGTAACATCAAACAAGGTATGGGGGAAAAAGAGATAGCAAAGCAACCGTGAGTACTCATCCAAAGAACTCAGCAAGCAAGGATCTACACTACATATGCAACATTTTCAAAGAAAGGCTGTATATGTGGACTGGGCTGCAGAAATACCAGAATAGAGAGAAGACCTAGTCCTATCGAAAACTAGCATCTTCATGAAGCCACCATCTTGCAGCAATTAGAAGAGTACAGAAAAGCATTTTTATTAAGCAAGCATGTTGAGGCAAAGCCTAGAGATCCTTCCTCGACTCCCTGCGAGGAAGCGATCCCGAAGCTTCAATTAAGTAAACAAGTGTCTAGTTCAAGTAATAGATCGGGATACCAAACTGAGCGTCCTGTTACCATGGACTCGACTATTCGAATAGATAACTTCCCTGCAGGGGTGCACTACTATTACCCAACACGCTCGATCACCTCTGGCCGTACACACTTGCTGGGTAATGCCCAGCCTCAGGAGATCGACATGAAGCAGCGCCCTACCTAGGCTCAGCAGAGAGGTCAACACGCCGGACTAACCTATGCACCCAGGGGTCTTGGGCCATCGCCCCGGGCGCTCCTGCGCGTTGCGAGACTGGCCGGGGAGCAGGCGCGACACTGAACTCGTCAGTGAAGTATCCAGCCCAACACCAACAATCAGCCCGCACGATGAACTGTGACGTCTGATGAGCTTTCGGGAGAAATGTACGACGTAGAGGGCCCCATAACCATTATCCCATGTGGTGGTAGTGCGTATAGGCCATTGGCCAACTAAGATCAATTACCCAATCCGTTAGGCGTAATTAACAATTCGCGGAGACGATCAGAGTTTCTAATGCTCCGCCACAATATCTCTCTCGGGTGCCCTCCTGGCAAACCCGACTGCATAAATCCCTGCGGGTACCCCTCGGGGTCGACCCGCCTGTGACAAAGGTCAAAGTATCTGTGTGGTCACAACATCAAGGTGAACGTAGGAGGCATCACCCTCGAGGTTCACACCTGAGGGATTGCACGACAGAGTCGTATCGGGAGTGGTGAAGGAGGAATCACCCTCGATGACCACGACCGAACAGCTACACTGCAGAGTTATCATCAGGAGTGCGTTACGAGGTATCACCCTCGGCACTCGATAGTAACTATGCAGAGTCGTACAACAGAAGGGGGTGAAGTGATGTGTCGGTCTCTGGTCGTCGATCACGTTGATCGAGTCGTCGATGATGAAGCAGAGGCAACAAGGACAGAGTGGGGTCACTGATGGTTCACTAACCAACCTATACTAAGCAGTTGAAATAGGCAGGTAAGGTAGGAATAAGCAGGTCACGAAAGCAGGCTATGCATCAGAATAGGAACAATCATTTACAGTAGCAAAATCTAATGCAAGCATGAGAGAATAGAATGGGCGATATCGGGATGCTCAAGGGGGGGGGGGCTTGCCTGGAAGCTCTGCTGAGAAGGGCTGGTCGTCAGAAGGCTGGTCGTCCGGAGCGTAGGTGTACTCTGCTGCGTCGGCGTCGGTCTCGGCTTCTATCGAGAGAGAAGGAGGGGGAAAGAAACAATAAATTCACAGAAAAAATGCAAACAATATGCATGACATGCCTAACTGATATGCAGAGGTGTTCTACTGCCTAACTAAATGATTTAGTTAATTTAGGAATTTATTTGGATTTATTTTATTAAAGATGGGCACTATTCATTTATCGAAATTAGTAAAAAAGTTCCATGTTCAGGTAGCTAGGGGCATCTGACAGATGAACGGACCATGTATTCAGATTCGTCTCGTCGTTCTGATCAACTTTCATGTAGAAAGTTTTTCAATCGGAGCTACGGATTATTTTATATGATTTTTCAAAGTTTTAAAGAATTTCTGGAATTAATTATTTATTTAAATTCGAATTATCCAGAATAGTAAATGATGACGTCAGCATGACATAGGTGTGACGTCAGTAGGTCAAACCCAGCTGACCAGAGTCAAACCTGACCTGTGGGTCCAGTGGGACCCACATGTCATTGACTGAGGTAACTAATCTGGATTAGATTAATCTAATTAAACTAGTTAGCAGGTGGGGCCTACTGGTCAGTGAGAGATTAGTATTCTAATTAACTGATTAACTAATTAACAGTTTTATTTATTTATAAAATCATTTTAAACCGCGCGGGACCCACATGTCATAGACACAGAGCCGCCCAGTCAACAGTTGACTGGGTCAACTGGTCAACAGGGGGCCCCTGGGCCCACCAGTCAGTGGCCCAGGTGGTGCCACATGGACGCCATGTCGGACATCGGCCGGAGACGCGCCGGAGTTGGCTCCGGCGAGCCAAACGCGGCGGCCCTGCTCGGGTGGGGCACGAGTTTTGCGCACAGGGGGTCTGCGGGGCTGTGGTTGGGTGCGTTCGAACGGCGGGACGACGCCGCATCGAATGGCGGTGGTGCGAGGTGCTGCGGTGGCCGGAGCTGGGCGCTACGAGCTCGCCGGCGGCGAGGGGCTTCGGGCTATCTACGGAAACGGCAAAACGGTGCGAGATCGAATGATCTAAAGAGCGACGCAGGGCCTACGCAGTGCGGCGAGTGCAACGATGGCACACACGGGACCCTATGGTCGCTGTGGCTACGCTGGCGACGAGGCCAGGCGGTGGAGGGTGCGGCCTAACGCTAGAGCAGGGGCTACGGGCGACTAGACGGGGTAGGGAAGGGCGCGTTCGACGCAGGACCTCACCGCGGGAGCGTGGGGACTAGGCAGTGGGCTCAGGGAGGACCGGTGGTGCAGATCGATGGCGAGGTCGTGCGGTGGCCGTAGAGGAGGAAGAGGAAGAATGCGACGGCGGCATTGCCTCCCGGTCCTGATCCGGTGTCGACGAAGAAGAGGAGGACCACGTCGGAGCTCCTGGACTTGACGGAGCGGCGTATGGGTGACGGTGGCCGCGGCTGCGGCGTACGACGGTGAGGGTGGCGCTCGGGCATCCGCCCAAATCGAAGCAGAGAGAGGGAGAGGGGGGAAATGGTGGCTAGGGTTTGTCCGAGGGGTCGGGGAGGGGTCCTTATCCACCAGGCGGGCGCGGGAGCGCGCTGTCGAGTGAGGGAGAGGGGGGGCCTGGCTGCGGGTGCGCGCGCGCGGTGTGTTCGATAGCGAGCGGGGGGGGAGGGGGTGAGCAGTACGTTGAAGGAGGTGTGGGGTGGGCCGGGCCTGCACTGCCGCTTCGGGCTAAAGTGCACAGTAGCAAGGCACCTTTTCTTTCCTTTTTCCTATTTTCTGTTTCGTTTTCTATTTTCTTTTCTGCCTTGCAAATAGTTTGGCCACTAGATGACTTTTACAAAATGTGTGGCTTAGGTCACAAATTGCAGTGCATTAGTACCTATCACCAAAAACTAGTTTGGGTAAAATATAATTTCACATTTAATTTAGATTAAATAAAAGGTTATTAAATGCTGCTGTTAGCCACTGTTTGAGGTTGTTAGGGTCACTTAACTAATCCCATTTAAGTTGGTTACAATTTTATAATTGCATATGAATTATTTTCCATTTAATGAAAAAATTAGTTTTCAATTTGGAGCAACTTTTATTTCCACTTTAAATTAATTTGAAGTTTGAATTAGGAGTATGAAATGCAATATGATGCAAATGATGATTAGGCACCGTTAAACTTGCTGACATGGTATTAACTAAGGGTGATCACTGTGGTTAATTACATGGGGTGTTACAATTCTCCTCGTCTAACAAGAATTCTCGTCCCGAGAATTAAGAGGAAGACTGAAAGAAAGCGGGGTATTCTTCGCGAAGACGATCCTCGCGTTCCCAAGTGGCTTCATCTTCAGAATGATTCGACCTCTCAACTTTTAGGAATTTGATTGACTTCTGATGAGTTCGACGTTCAGCTTGATCAAGAATACTGACGGGATATTCTGGATAAGACAGATCTTCCCGCAATTCAAGCATTTCATGATCCACCGCTCGAATAGGATCCTTGAAGCAGCGACGAAGTTGGGATACATGAAAGACATCATGCACTTGAGAAATATTTGGCAGCAATTGCAACTGATATGCCACTTCTCCTCGACGGGCAAGAATACGGAACGGGCCAATGTAGCAAGGGGCTAACTTGCCCTTGATTCTGAATCGATGAGTGCCTTTCAATGGAGTGACGCGAAGGTAAGCTTGCTCGCCAGGCTGATAGACCATTTCCTTGTGCTTTCGGTCATAGTTGCTCTTCTGACGAGACTGAGCAGTTTTCAGATGTTCCCGGACAATGCGGACTTTTTCTTCAGCTTGTTGGATAATGTTCGGTCCGACGAGTGATCATTCCCCAGTTTCTGACCAATTCAGGTGGGTTCGACACTTACATCCGTATAGAACTTCAAATGGTGCCATCTTCAGACTAGCTTGATAGCTATTGTTGTAAGAGAATTCGGCATAAGGGAGAGATTCCTCCCATTTCTTACCGAAGGAGATGACGCAAGCTCAAAGCATATCTTCGAGCACTTGATTAACTCGTTCGACTTGACCCTGTGACTGAGGGTGAAAAGCGGTGCCGAAGGACAGGTGAGTTCCCATAGCTTCTTGGAAACTTTCCCAGAATCTGGAGGTAAAGAGGCTGCCACGATCCGAACTGATCTCCAACGTAACACCATGGAGTGACACAATTTGGGAAACATACAAGTCTGCTAACTGACTAGCAGTGATTGTCTCCTTGACTGGCAGAAAGTGAGCAACCTTTGAGAATCGGTCAATGACGACAAAAATAGCATCATGACCCTTCTGAGATCTAGGAAAACCAGTAATGAAATCCATTTGGACCATGTCCCATTTCCATTCAGGGATATCAAGGGGTTGTAGAGTTCCAGCAGGTCTTTGATGTTCTGCTTTAATGCGGCGGCAAACATCACACTCAGCAACATAACGAGCAATGTCTCGCTTCATATTAGGCCACCAGTATCTCTGACAAATGTCACGGTACATCTTTGTGCTACCAGGATGAATTGACAGAGGAGTGTCATGAGCTTCTTTCATAACATGCTCCCTCTCATCCTTGAATTTGGGTATGAAGAGACGGCGTTGGAAGAATAGGACCCCATCATTATCAAGATGGAATTCCGACGGCTTCCCTTTTTCGGGGTATCACTTAATCCTTTCAACTTCAGAGTCATACCCTTGCACAATCTTAATGCTGTGTTCCAAATCTGGTTCAACAACCAGGGTATTGAGATAACCCTGTGGAACAATATGGAGGTTCAATTTGCGAAGCTCTTCATAAAGAACAGGTTGTGCTTCCTGAACCATAAGATTGTTGCAATAAGCCTTGCGACTCAAAGCATCGGCCATTACGTTAGCCTTGCCAGGGGTGTAGGAGATATTCATATCATAATCGGCAATTGTCTCGAGCCATCTTTGTTGGCGAAGGTTCAGATCTGGTTGAGTATATAGGTACTTCAAACTCTGATGATCCGTGTATATCTCGCAATGGTTACCGATAAGGTAATGTCGCCATAGCTTCAGAGCATAAATAACCGCAGAAAGTTCGAGATCATGCACTGGATATTTTTCTTCATGAGGACGCAATTGTCGAGAGCCATAAGCAATCACTTTGCGGTCTTGCATTAGGACACAGCCTAACCCTTGACGAGATGCATCACAGTATATCACCAAATCCTTTTGGGAATCTGGGGGTGCTAGCACTGGGGCAGATGTCAACTTATCTTTAAGTGTCTGAAAGCTTTCTTGACATTTTTCTGTCCACTCAAATTTAACACCTTTGTGGAGCAGATTCGTCAATGGCTTTGCAATCTTTGAGAAGTTCTCGACAAATCGACGGCAATAACTAGCAAGTCCGAGAAAACTCCTGACTTGCTTAACATTCTTCGGGGGAGTCCAGTCAAGAATAGCCTGAACCCGCTCGGGGTTAACAGCAATGCCATTCTTGGAAATCACATGACCAAGGTAGGTCACTTCAGATAACCAGAATTCACACTTACAGTACTTGGCGTAAAGCTGGTGTTCCCGAAGCTTCTCCAATACAAGCCGAAGATGTTCAGCGTGTTCCTCTTCATTCTTGGAATGTATAAGGATATCATCCAAATAAACCATGATGAATTTGTCGAGGTAATCCATGAAGATATAGTTCATCAACCGGGAGAAGGTTGCTGGAGCATTTGTTAAGCCAAATGACATGACAGTGTACTCATAAGAAGGATAACGAGTAACAAAGGCTGTCTTCAGAATATCCTCTTCACGAACACGGATCTGATGATAACCCAACCTCAAGTCGAGTTTAGAAAACACCGATGATCCAGCAAGTTGATCATAAAGATCATTGATCCGGGGCAGTGGGTATTTATTCTGGATTGTGGCTTGGTTAATGGGCCGGTAATCCTGAACCAATCGGTTAGTTCCATCCGTCTTCTTAACGAAGAGTGAAGGTGCTCCCCAAGCAGAGGAACTGGAGCGGATGAAACCTTTCTTAAGTGACTTGTTGATTTCTTCCTTAAGCTCGAGAAGGTGGTGCGGAGGCATCTTATAAGGACGCTTTGCAATAGGGGTAGTGCCAGGCTTCAAGTCAATGACAAACTTGGCAGCTCTAACCGGGGGTATTCCTAGAAGTTCTTCCGAAAAGACGTCCGGAAAATCTCGAACGACAGGAACGTTCTCGATTCCCTCCAGAGGTGAGGCGTTCAAGGCATTCAGAGCATATATCTAACCTTCTGCATTCCGAGTAATTTGGGCGGTGTAGTTCACTATCTCATCGGAGGGGTGAAGAAGTTGCACAACTTTTGTGGCACAATTGATCGAAGCAATGTGAGCTTTCAACCAATCCATTCCGAGGATGAGGTCTATGGTGGAAGATTTCAAGATGATGGGTGAGGCAAGGAATTCCGATCCTTTAATTTTGACGGTAACGTTAGGTGCCATCACATCAGCATGACAATGACCTCCGGGAGTTTTAATGAGTAACGGAGTATGCATCTTCTCATAATGAATGCCATGCATGAATGCAAATTTTCCAGAGATGAATGAATGTGATGCTCCTGAATCAAATAAAACAGAAGCAGGTACTGAGTTAACAAGAAGGGTACCCATCATGGTAGCAGGCTGATCCTGGACTTCTTCAATATCAATATTGTAAGCGTGTCCACGACCATGAGCAGTAGACCCAGTATTATAGGTGCGGGCCTGATTGTTGCCACGACCATTGCCACGGCCAGTACGAGGGAAAGCCAACTGATTCTGAGTCTGGCGGCAGCCCTTAGCAAGGTGACCTGGTTTGCAACACTTGAAGCACAGACCATCTTCAGGATGAAGAGGAGCATTGTGTGGAGCAGCTTGAGCTCTTGGCTGCCTCGGTGGTGGAGGAGGCAGACGTGGTGCAGCATAGTTGTTCTTTGGCGCAGGGGCAGCTGGACGGAACACGTTGTTGGGAATCCAGACTCGACGCTTCTGTGCTGAGCACGAAGATGAGCCAACATCACGATAGCTCTTCTGCGAGTCCTTATGCTTCATCTTAGCGGTCTCAACCAGAATAGCCTTGTTCACAAGAGTAGCAAAGTCATTGAAGTCTTGAGCAGCAAGTGCAAGCTCGATGTCTGGGTGGAGTCCATTATGAAACTTCTCTTGTCTACGGGCATCCATGGCGATGTCTTCTTCAGCATAGCGGGACAGGTCAAGGAATTCCCGCTGGTAGGCTTCGACAGTCTTGTTGCCCTGAGTGAGGTTGCGGAACTGGGTTTTCATCCGGTCCATGATTCCCTGAGGAATATAACGGGCACAAAAAGCAGCCTGGAACTCAGGCCAGGTAACGACTGTTCTAGCAGGCAGTGTACGCTTGTGTGTGTCCCACCATTGAGCAGCGGGACCCTTTAAGAAAAAGGATGCGAAGGTGACAAAGTTGGCAGGGGAGACATTTGCAGACTTTATCTCATGAGTGATGTCGTGAATCCAGTCATCAGCATCCAGTGGCTTGTCAGAGTTGCAGAACTGAGTGGGGTTAAGACGCACAAATTCTGATAGAGTTATTGCAGCAGGGTTCTGGTTCTGGTTGTTCTGATGCGGAAACTGAGCCATGATCCTAGTCATGAACTGGCGGTTGAGCTCGAATTGTTGCATCATAGCTGCCATATAATCTGGCGGTGGTGGGTGTTCAAGGCCACGACCACGACCACGACCACCTGGTCTAACCATCCTGCTAAGTATCAACAGGGGTAGTTTAGTAAAAGAAATTGCGGTTGTTTAGCGACAAGCATGATGTAACACGACAATAATCAAGCAGTGTAATAGATACTTAACTGTAGTCAATTAAGACATACAGATCCATACACAGAGTCGGGTACATGCGGACAGCATAACGGCGCAAATTTAAAACTAGACATGCTAGGTGGCGTGTAGGCACACGGTAAGGAAGTACACAATGAGACATAGCAAAGGCTACATCAACGTCGGGGAAAACCCCTGAAATGGGGTAACTGCAAGTGCGGACGACGAACGGCCGTCGCAGGAAAATCCTGCGCTCCATGTGCACTCTGATGCAGAATCCGGTCTCAAGCTGGAAGAAGAGGTCCACGTGCAGGTGTGTGACCTCCAACTACAGGCCAATCAATACCAACATACATCTAAGTCCTGCACGGGTAAAGGATGTACTCTGGAAGTATCCCTGCATGAACAGCTGGTAGCAACTGCGTCATAGCATTGTAGAGGCGTGCTCGAGTGGCAATCAACTCGATGGCAAGCGCCCGAACAGTGCGATCCAGAGCCTGAGTGCACTGAATCAGAACGTGCGGGTCGTAACGACGACGCTCGTACGGGGCACAGATAGCTGTGTAGTATCCAGTAGCATCTCCAGCAGGGGCATACGGAATGTATCGGAACTCAGAGGCATCCAAGCTAATGCTGAACTCTCCTCGGAGACGTGCGACAGCAGAGTAGGCGGCATCATTGACTGCCATCTCAATCATCACGCCGATATCGTGGAAAAGGTGCAGCTCAGTGTCTGAGTTATCTTGCTGATCATAGATATGAACATCAGCATGGTACTGCTCCTGGTTGAACTCATGGTAATCCTCGTAGACCATGTACTCGGGGTACCAGCGGTAGCCTACTCTGGTCAGGAGGGCGATCAGGATAGCTGGAAAACCAGGGGCATCACGAGCCCAAGTGCGGAGCACAAGCTGCGTCGCAGGGTGTGGTGGAAACAAACGATCGATCTGAAACAGAGGAAATTCAGGATTGTCAAATGACAATGAGATGTATAATACAACTCGGAGAGAAAGGTTAAACAAAACAATGGAAGGGAAAATGATTATCAGACTAATCAGATCGATGGTAAGGAAGTAAGCACAGATATCCAGCTCTCCGGGTAGACGAGACTTACGAGATCCTAAGTGTCGGCGTTAGTAAATTCATTTAACCCGAATAGAAGAGAGATCAGAGTCCCAGAGTATAGACGAGGAATAAAAGATCCTAATACCACCCAGGTGGCGACGTGGGCCCGTAAGGTACACATCCAAGTTAGTAAATTAGTTTTTTGATGTCTAGACTCAACTTCAGCCAAGGAATTGGAAGGGGGCTTCCTACAGGTAGTCGGCTCTGATACCAACTTTTGACGCCCCCGACTCAATCGTGCACTAATCATACACGCAAACATGCATCATCAAGCACAGGGACTCACGGGAAGATATCACAACACAACTCTAACACAAATAAACGGAGATCCACAATATTACAAACCAGGGATCACGATGATCCGAAAACATAAGTCAGTCATACAAATAATATCTGGGTACAGACATAGTTAGACAAGGTTTGTCTTAAGAAGGCTAGCACAAACAACGACTCTAGATCGAAAGGCGAAGGCCTCCTGCCTGGGGCCTCTGATCCTACTCCTGGTCGGCTGGCTCAATCCAGTAGTACGTGTCGTCTGGGCCGTCCTGGTAGTAAGCTCCTGCGGGGACATCTGGCTCCTGGGCTCCATCGTCTGAGGTAACATCAAATGGGGTATAGGGGAAAAGAGATAGCAAAGAAACCGTGAGTACTCGTCCAAATTACTCAGCAAGCAAGGATCTACACTACATATGCAACATTATCAAAGAAAGGCTGTATATGTGGACTGGGCTGCAGAAATGACAGAATAGAGAGAAGACCTAGTCCGATCCAAGACTAGCATCTTCACGAAGCCACCATCTTGCAGCAATTAGAAGATTACAAAAAAGCATTTTTATTAAGCAAGCATGTTGAGGCAAAGCCTAGAGATCCTTCCTCGACTCCCTGCGAGGAAGCGATCCCGAAGCTTCAATTAAGTAAACAAGTATCCAGTTCAAGTAATAGATCGGGATACCAAACACGCAGGGGTGCACTACTGTTACCCAACACGCTCGATCACCTCTGGCCGTACACACTTGCTGGGTAATGCCCGGCCTCGGGAGATCGACACAAAGCAGCGCCCTACCTAGGCTCAGCAGAGAGGTCAACACACCAGACTAACCTATGCACCCAGGGGTCTTAGGCCATCGCCCCGGGCGCTCCTGCGTGTTGCGAGACTGGCCGGGGAGCAGGCGCGACACTGAACTCGTCAGTGAAGTATCCAGCCCAACCCCAACAATCAGCTCGCACGGTGAACTGTGACGTCCGATGGCCTTTCGGGAGAAACGTACGACGTAGAGGGCCCCATAACCATTGTCCCACATGGTGGTAGTGCGTATAGGACATTGGCCAACTCAGATTAATTACCCAGTCCGTTAGGCGTAATTAACAATTTGCGGAGACGATCAGAGTTTCTGACGCTCCGCCACAATATCTCTCTCGGGTGCCCTCCTGGCAACCCGACTACATAAATCCCTGCGGGTACCCCTCAGGGTCGACCCGCCTGTGACAAAGGTCAAAGTATCCGTGTGGTCACAACATCAAGGTGAACGTAGCAGGCATCACCCTCGAGGTTCACACCTAAGGGGTTGCACGACAGAGTCGTATCGGGAGTGGTGAAGAAGGAATCACCCTCGATGACCACGACCAAACAGCTACACTGCAGAGTTATCATCAGGAGTGTGTTACGAGGTATCACCCTCGGCACTCGATAGTAACTATGCAGAGTCGTACAACAGAAGGGGGTGAAGTGATGTGTCGGTCTCTGGTCGTCGATCATGTTGATCGAGTCATCAATGATGAAGCAGAGGCAACAAGGACAGAGTGGGGTCACTGATGGTTCACTAACCAACCTGTACTAAGCAGTTGAAATAGGCAGGTAAGGTAGCAATAAGCAGGTAACAAAAGCAGGCTATGCATCAGAATAGGAACAATCATTTATAGTAGCAAAATCTAATGCAAGCATGAGAGAATAGAATGGGCGATATCGGGATGCTCAAGGGGGGCTTGCCTGGAAACTCTGCTGAGAAGGGCTGGTCGTCAGAAGGCTGCTCGTCCGGAGCGTAGGTGTACTCTGCTGCGTCGGCGTCGGTCTCGACGTCTATTGAGAGAGAAGGAGGGGGAAGAAACAATAAATTCACGGCAAAAATGCAAACAATATGCATGACATGCCTAACTGATATGCAGAGGTGTTCTACTGCCTAACTAAATGATTTAGTTAATTTAGGAATTTATTTGGATTTATTTTATTAAAGATGGGCACTATACATTTATCAAAATCAGTCAAAAAGTTCCATGTTCAGGTAGCTAGGGGCATCTGACAGATGAACAGACCACGTATTCGGATTCGTCTCGTCATTCTGATCAACTTTCATGTAGAAAGTTTTTCAATCGGAGCTACGGATTATTTTATATGATTTTTCAAAGTTTTAAAGAATTTCTGGAATTAATTATTTATTTAAATTCGAATTATCCAGAATAGTAAATGATGATGTCAGCATGACATAGGTGTGATGTCAGCAGGTCAAACCCACCTGACCAGAGTCAAACCTGACCTGTGGGTCCAGTGGGACCCACATGTCATTGACTGAGCTAACTAATCAGGATTAGATTAATCTAATTAAACTAGTTAGCAGGTGGGGCCTACTGGTCAGTGAGAGATTAGTATTCTAATTAACTGATTAACTAATTAATAGTTTTATTTATTTTTAAAATCATTTTAAACCGCGCGGGACCCACGTGTCATAGACACAGAGCCGCACAGTCAGTAGTTGACTGGGTCAACTGGTCAACAGGGGGCCCCTGGGCCCACCAATCAGTGGCCCAGGCGGTGCCACATGGACGCCACGTCAGACACCGGCTGGAGACATGCCGGAGTTGGCTCTGGCAAGCCAAACGCAGCGGCGCTGCTCGGGTGGGGCGCGGGTTTTGCGCACAGGGGGTCTGCGGGGCTGTGGTTGGGTGTGTTCGAACGGCGGGATGACGCCGCATCGAATGGCGGTGGTGCGAGGTGTTGCGGTGGCCGGAGCTGGGCGCTACGAGCTCGCCGGCGTTGAGGGGCTTCAAGCGATCTACGGAAACGGCAAAACGATGCGAGATCAAACGATCTAAAGAGCGAGGTAGGGCCTACGCAGTGCAGCGAGTGCAACTGTGGCACGCACGGGACCATATGGTCGCTGTGGCTACGTCGGCGACGAGGCCAGGTGGTGGATGGTGCGGCCTAATGCTGGAGCAGGGGCTACAGGCAACTAGAGGGGGTAGGGAAGGGCGCGTTCGACGCAGGAGCTCACCGCGGGAGCGTGGGGACTAGGAAGTGGGCTCGGGGACGACCGGTGGTGCAAATCGACGGTGAGGTCATGCGGTGGCCGTAGAGGAGGAAGAGGAAGAATGCGACGGCGGTCTTGCCTCCCGGTCCCGATCCGGTGTCGAGGAAGAAGAGGAGGACCACATCGGAGCTCCTGGACTTGACGGAGCGACGTATGGGTGACGGTAGCCGCGGCTACGGCGAACGACGGCGAGGGTGGCGCTCGGGTATCCACCCAAATCGAAGCAGAGAGGGGGCGAGGGGGGAAATGGTGGCTAGGGTTTGTCCGAGGGGTTGGGGAGGGGTCCTTATCCAACAGGCGGGCGCAGGAGCGTGCTGTCAAGCGAGGGAGAGGGGGGCCTGGCTGCGGGTGCGCGCGCGATGTGTTCCATAGCGAGCGGGGGGGGAGGGGGTGAGCAGTAGGTTGAAGGAAGTGCGGGGTGGGCCGGGCCTGCACTGCTGCTTCGGGCTAAAGTGCATAGTAGCAAGGCCCCTTTTCTTTCCTTTTTCCTATTTTCTGTTTCATTTTCTATTTTCTTTTCTGCCTTGCAAATAGTTTGGCCACTAGATTACTTTTACAAAATGTGTGGCTTAGCTCACAAATTGCAGTGCATTAGTACCTACCACCAAAAACTAGTTTGGGTAAAATATAATTTCACATTTAATTTAGATTAAATAAAAGGTTATTAAATGCTGCTGTTAGCCACTGTTTGAGGTTGTTAGGGTCACTTAACTAATCCCATTTAAGTTGCTTACAATTTTATAATTGCATATGAATTATTTTCCATTTAATGAACAATTTAGTTTTCAATTTGGAGCAACTTTTATTTCCACTTTAAATTAATTTGAAGTTTGAATTAGGAGTATGAAATGCAATATAATGCAAATGATGATTAGGCACTGTTAAACTTGCTAACATGGTATTCACTTAGGGTGATCACTGTGGTTAATTACATGGGGTGTTACAGTTGATGACCCACAAGTATAGGGGATCAATAATAGTCCTTTCGAAAAGTATGAGTGTCAAACCCAACGAGGAGCGGAAGGAAATGACAAGTGGTTTTCAGTAAGGTATTTTCTGGAAGCACTGAAATAGTTGGTAACAGGTAGTTTGATAGCAAGATAATTTGTAACGGACAAGTAACAGTAACGGTAAATAAAGTGCAGCAAGGTAGCCCAATCCTTTTGTGGCAAAGGACAGACCAAACAGTCTCTTATGATAAGCAAAGCGTTCTTGAGGGTACACGGGAATTTCACCATGTCACTTTCATCATGTTGGTTTGATTCGTGTTCGCTACTTTGATAATTTGATATGTGGGTGGACCGGTGCTTAGGTGTTGTTCTTAGTTGAACAAACCTCCTACTTATGATTAACCCCCTCGCAAGCATCCACAACTACGAGAAAAGTATTAAGATAAAATCTAACCATAGCATTAAACTCTTGGATCCAAATCGGTCCCTTACGAAGTAGCGCATAAACTAGGGTTTAAGCTTCTGTCACTCTAGCAACCCATCATCTAATAACTACTCCACAATGCATTCCCTTAGGCCCAAATATGGTGAAGTGCCATGTAGTCGACGTTCACATGACACCACTAAGGGAATCACAACATACATATCATCAAAATATCGAACACATATCAAATTCACATGATTACTTGCAACAAGACTTCTCCCGTGACCTCAAGAATAAAAGGAACTACTCACAAATGATAATCAAGCTCAAGATCAGAGGGGTATTAAATAGCATAATGGATCTGAACATATAATCTTCCACCAAATAAACCATATAGTGACCAATTACAAGATGTAATCAACACTACTAGTCACCCACAGGTACCAATCTGAGGTTCCGGTACAAAGATTGAACACAAGAGATGAACTAGGGTTTGAGAGGAGATGGTGTTGTTGAAGATGTTGATGGAGATTGCCCTCCCAAAGATGAGAGGGTTGTTGGTGATGATGATGGCTTTGATTTCCCCCTCCGGGAGGGAAGTTCCCCCGGCAGAATCACTCTGCCGGAGGGCAAAAGTGCTCCTGCCCAAGTTCCGCCTCGAGACGGCGGCGCTTCATCCCGAAAGTCCCCTCCTGATTTTTCTATGTCAAAATGACCTATATACCAGAAGATGGGCACCGGAGGTGGGCTGGGCTGAGCACAACCCACCAGGGCGCGCCTGGGGGGCCTGGCACGCCCTGGTGTCTTGTGCTCACCAGGTGGCCCCCCTCCGGTAGTTATTTGCTACCGTATTTTTTATATATTCCAAAATAATTCTCCGTAAATTTTCAGCTCATTTGGAGATGTGAAGAATAGGTAACTCTGACATAGCTTTTTCAGGTCCAGAATTCTAGCTGCCGGCATTCTCCCTCTTTGTATAAACCTTGCATATTATGAGAGAAAAGGCATTAGAATTACTCCATAAAGCATTATTATGCATAAAAACATTATAAATAACAGTAGGAAAACATGATGCAAAATGGACGTATCAACTCCCCCAAGCTTAGACCTCGCTTGTCCTCAAGCGAAAAACCGATATGGAAAAACATGCCCACATGCTTAGAGAGAGAGGTGTCGATAAAAACAAAATACGGACATAGAAGCATCATGCTTATTATTATAACAGCAAAGAACTTTAACATAAAACTTTATCACATAACTTTTATCATATAACTTCTCATGAACAAGTAACAATTCATCACAACATTGAAGTATAAAGCATAAACTCTATTGAAAACCAACAAACTATGTTCTCAGTCAACTTTGCAACTACAATTCATCATATTTTCAGGAAGGGTCACGTATCGGAGCCTTTTGGCAAGTCCACATACTCAACCATCATTTAACCTTCTATGATTGCTAACACTCACAGCATACCCATGAGCAAAAAGTTTCAACCGGACACAAAGAAAGATAGGGGCTTATAGTTTTACCTCCCAACGTATTCACCTCAAGGGTGATGTCAACAATAATAACTCATGCTCACTCATATCCAGCTGGATATATGTGCCTAGATCTTTCCTCACCACATGATGCTTGCAAAAAGAGAAAACAAAAGGGAATAGGTAAGAATACTTTGACTCTTGCATAAAAGTAAATACATAAAAGTAAAAGATAGGCCCTTCACAGAGGGAAATAGAGGTTGCCATGCGCTTTTTGTTTGTATGCCAAATACCTTAATGCAAAGAACATCATGTTGTATTGCCCCTTATGATAGCAACCTTTATTATGCAGTCCGTCGCTTTTATTATTTTGCCATCACAAGTTCGTACAATGCTCAATTTTCTCTTACACTAAATGATCCAACACATTTAGAAGCAATTTTTATTGCCTTATTGCACCGATGTCAACTTACTTGAAGGATCTTACTCAATCCATAGGTAGGTATGGTGGACTCTCAAAATAAGATTTGGGTTTAAGGGTTTTTGGATGCACAAGTAGTATCTCTACTTAGTGCGGAGTTTTTGGCTAGCAAAGATATTGAGCAAGCACCACATGTTGAAGGATCTATGACAATATTACTTCTGTGTGAATATGAACAAACATAAATCATTACATTGTCTTCCTTGTCCAATGTCAACAATTTGACATATAATATTTAATGGGGGCTCACAATCATAAAAGATGTCCAAGATAGTGTATTTGCATGTGAATCTTCTCTTCCCTTATTAATTCTTTCATGAATTGCATCATTGACCAATGCTATGTTTGTCAATCTCCAATAAATTTTACCACTTATACTTTTCCTTATGTGATGTCATTACTTACCATAAGATTAGCATATGATCTTTTTCATTTCTTTCCCTTTCTTTTTATTGAAACATAAAAGTAAAGAAACAAAAGTCAAACTACTCTTTATTATATATCTCGCACACGATTACATAGATAGATAGATCACTAAGCAAGCACTCGAAAATAGATCGAACTAAACTTTTATTCAACTAAATCATAGGATAATTAAAGATCAAACTAAAATAGATAAAGGCAAAGATAGAGGTGGTGATACGATATAGGGGCACCTCCCCCAAGCTTGGCACAAGCCAAGGGGAGTGCCCATACCATGTACTCAAGTCTCCTTTGGCGGGGAAGATGATGATGGTGGTGGTGATGGAGTAGTAACGTCCTTTCTCCTCAGCTTACGCTTGAGGATGGAATTTTCCTCCTTCAAGTCATCGATCTCCTGCTCTAGCATTAATATCTTCTTGCATAATTCTTGCTTGTTTTCCTGCAGAAGACGAAAAGGGATAAACTGGATCTCAGGTTTCTTTGCTTTATTGGGTAGACTTGACCTCTTGAATTCCATGTGCATGTCCCCAGGTTGGGGTAATGGAACTTCATCCTCATCTGAGCGTGTCTCTTCTTTCCCTTTCGGATCATAGTCTTCTTCTTCTTCCTCCGTGGTCCAACCATAATGTTCTGCATCTCCGTAAACCTTAGGGTTTGCAATATAATCAGCAACATAGCTCTCACCCTCTGAGTCTTGAGATGACATAATTTAAAATCTGTCAGAAAACAACCAGAAACAAGGACAGAGGATTTCTCCGTGATACGGTGGTCAATATGTTCGGGGGGTATATAAAGATTTTTTATCTTGCGAAACAAGCAAACGAGAGGAAAACGGAGTCGGGAAGGTTCCCGAGGTGGGCACAACCCACCTGGGCGCGCCAGGCAAGGCAGGCGTGCCCTGGTGTATTGTGCCCTCTTCGGTTGCCTTCCTGGTTATTTCTTATTTTCGTAATTTTTGTAATATTCCAAAACTGACAAAAAATATTTTTACGGATTTTTTGGAGTCCGTTTACTTACCGTATCACCTACCTCCTCTTTTTCAGGATCCTGGAGTGTTCCGGAAGGTTTCTTTTATGTGTTCCTCCGGTGTCATAGTTTGAATAATATTGCTTTCAACATTAATAGGCGTACCTGAGATATAGTGCTTAATTCTTTGCCCATTGACCACCTTCGGGTTAGTACCTTCGGCATTATTAATCTTGATAGCTCTAGAGCGATAAACCTCCTCGATAATATATGGTCCTTCCCATTTAGAGAGAAGTTTTCCTGCAAAGAATCTAAAACGAGAGTTGTACAAAAGAACATATTCTCCAACTTTGAATTCCCGCTTTTGGATTCTTTTGTCATGCCATCTTTTAACTTTTTCTTTAAATAATTTGACATTTTCATAAGCTTGGGTTCTCCATTCATCTAATGAGCTAATATCAAATAACCACTTTTCACCAGCAAGTTTGAAATCATAGTTGAGTTCTTTAATTGCCCAATATGCTTTATGTTCTAACTCAAGAGGGAGACATACCCATAGGATTTTTATATGCTGTTCTGTAGGCCCAAAGTGCATCATCCAATTTCTTATACCAATTCTTTTGAGACCTATTAACAGTTTTTTGTAATATTAGTTTTATTTCTCTATTGCTAAGTTCAACTTGACCACTAGATTGAGGATGATACGGTGATGCAATTCTATGGTTAACATCATATTTACCAAGCATTTTACGGAAAGCACCATGAATAAAGTGTGAATCACCATCAGCCATTAAATATCTAGGGGCTCCAAACCTTGGGAAAATGACTTCTTTAAGCATTTTAATGGAAGTGTTATGATCAGCACTACTAGTTGGAATAGCTACTACCCACTTAGTAACATAATCAACAGCAACCAAAATATGTGTATACCCATTAGAGGAAGGAAAAGGTCCCATATAATCAAAACCCCAAACATCAAATGGTTCAACAGCAAGTGAATAATTCATAGGCATTTCTTGACGCTTACCGATATTACCAATTCTTTGACATTCTTCACAAGATAAAACAAACTTACAGGCATCCTTGAAGAGAGTAGGCCAATAAAAACCAGATTGCAATACCTTGTAAGCAGTTCTATCTCCCGCATGATGCCCTCCATAAGCTTCAGAGTGACATTTCCATAGGATTTGTTCCTGTTCATGCTCAGGTACACAACGTCTAATAATACCATCTACTCCTTCTTTATAAAGATGTGGGTCATCCCAAAAGTAATGTCTTAAATCATAGAAGAGTTTTTTCTTTTGTTGGTATGTGAAACTAGGTGGCATGTATTTAGCAACAATATAATTAGCATAGTCATCATACCGAGGAGTATTATGAGAAACATTTATTGCAGCTAGTTGTTCATCAGGAAAGCTATCATCAATAGGTGGTGGGTCATCAAGAAATTCTCTAACCTAGACAAGTTATCAGCTACGGGATTCTCAGCTCCTTTTCTATCAGTAATATGTAAATCAAATTCTTGTAGCAGAAGAACCCACCTAATGAGTCTAGGTTTAGCATCTTTCTTTTCCATAAGATATTTAATAGCAGCATGATGAGTGTGAACAATTACTTTGGAATCAACAATATAGGATCTGAATTTGTCACAAGCAAACACAACTACTAAAAATTCTTTTTCAGTAGTAGCATAATTTCTATGGGCATTGTCTAGAGTTTTGCTAGCATAATGAATAACATTCAATTTTTTATCAACTCTTTGTCCTAGAACAACACCAACATCATAATCACTATCATCACATATAATTTCAAAAGGCAAGTTCCAATCAGGTGGTTGACGATAGGTGCAGAAGTTAAAGCTTTCTTAAGTGTTTCAAAGGCTTCTACACAATCATCATCAAAAACAAATGGAACATCCTTTTTGTAAAAGATTTGTAAGAGGCCTAGAAATTTTAGAGAAGTCTTTAATAAATCTCCTATAGAAACCAGCATGACCAAGGAAACTACGAATACATTTAATATCTTTAGGACACGGCATTTTATCAATTGCATCAACTTTACCTTTATCCACCTCTATACCTCGTTCAGAAATTTCATGCCCCAAGACAATACCTTCATTAACCATAAAGTGGCACTTCTCTGAATTCAAGACAAGATTAGTTGGCTCACATCTCTACAAAACTCGATCAAGGTTGCTCAAGCAATCATCAAAAGAAGTTCCATAAACAGAAAAATCATCCATAAAAACCTCAACAATCTTTTCACAAAAATCAGAGAATATAGCAGTCATACATCTTTGAAAGGTAGCAGGAGCATTGCATAAACCAAAAGGCATACGTCTATAAGCATAAGTTCCAAAGGAGTAAGTAAAGGTGGTTTTCTCTTGATCAGGTTGTGAAACAGGTATTTGAGAAAAACCAGAATATCCATCAAGAAAACAAAAGTGTGTGTGCTTAGATAATCTTTCCAACATTTGATCAATAAAAGGCAAAGGGTAATGATCTTTTCTAGTTGCTTTATTTAATTTTCAAAAATCAATTACCATTCTATAACCAGTAACAATTCTTTGTGGAATAAGTTCATTTTTATCATTAGGAACAACAGTAATACCTCCCTTCTTAGGGACACAATGAATGGGACTTACCCATCTACTATCAGCTATGTGATAGATTATACCTGCTTCCAGAAGCTTTAATATTTCAGTTCTTACCACTTCTTTCATCTTAGAATTCAAACGTCGTTGATGGTCAACAACAGGTTTAGCATCAGGTTCCATATTAATCTTGTGCTGATAGAGAGTGGGGCTAATGCCCTTAATATCATCAAGAGTATATCCAATGGCAGCATGGTGCTTCTTCAGAATTTTCAATAATCTTTCTTCTTCATGTTCTGAAAGGTTAGCACTAATAATAACAGGATATATCTTTTTCTCATCGAGAAAAGCATATTTCAAAGTGTCAAGCAATTGTTTTAATTCAAACACAAGATCACCTTTAGGTGGAGGAGGACCTCCTAGAGTTTCAATAGGCAAATTGTGTTTGAGCAGAGGTCGTTGTTCAAAGAAACTTTTATCTATTTCATTTCTTTCATGCATATGCATATCATTTTCGTGGTCTAGCAAATATTGTTCTAGTGGATCAGTAGGAGGCACGGAAATAGAAGCAAGACCAATTATTTCATCCTTACTAGGTAATTCTTTCTTATGAGGTTTTCCACTAAACTTGGAGAAATTAAACTCATGAGACTCATAACCAAAACTAACACCGACAGATTGTTTTTCACAATCTATTTCAGCATTAACGGTGTTCAAGAGAGGTCTACCAAAGATAATGGGACAAAAATCGTCTTGTGGGGAACCAAGAACTAGAAAATCAGTAGGGTATTTTATTTTCCCACACAAGACTTCAACATCTCTAACAATCCCAAGTGGTGAGATGGTGTCTCTATTAGCAAGTTTAATAGTAACATCTATGTCTTCTATTTCAGCAGGTGCTATGTCATTCATAATTCCTTGGTATAAGGTAAAAGGAATAGCCTCACGCTAGCACCTAAGTCACATAAACCATGATAACAATGATCTCCTTTTTTAACTAAGACAATAGGCATGCCAACAACAGGTCGATGTTTATCTTTTTCATCAGGTTTAGAAATTCTAGCAGCTTCATCATAGAAGTAAATAACATGCCCATCAATATTTTCTACCAGGAGATCTTTAACCATAGCAACACTAGGTTCTACTTTAATTTGCTCAGGAGGTTTAGGTGCTTTAATATTACTTTTGCGGAACATAGTAGAAACCATAGCATGTTCCTTTATCCTAACAGGGAAAGGTGGTTTTTCAATATAAGCAGTAGGTACAACTGGATCAACATTGTAAATAATAGTTTCATCTTTAACTATGACTGATTCTTTAATTTCTGCTTTAATAGGGGGATGATATTACAACAACTTCTCCTTGGGGAGATCAACATGAGTAGCAAAAGATTCATAAAAAGAGGCTACTATCTCAGAGTCAAGTCCTATTTAGTGCTAAACTTGTGAAAAGCATCGGTATTCATAAAAGATTTAACGCAATAAAATTCAAGCTTAATACCCGACTCTTTACCTTCATCGAGTTAACAATCTTCAGAGTTGAGTTTAATTCTTTCTAAAAGATCAACCTGAATTCAATAGTCTTCTTCATAAAAGAACCAGTACAAGAAGTATCGAGCAGGGATCGATCATCATGAGAAAGCCGAGCATAAAAATTCTGAATAATAATTTCTCTAGAGAGCTCATGATTGGGGCATGAATATAACATTGACTTAAGCCTCCCCCAAGCTAGGGCGATACTTTCTCCTTCATGAGGCCAAAAATTATATATATAATTTCGATCACGATGAACTAGATGCATAGGATAAAAGTTTTGGTGAAATTCCAATTTCAATCGATTCCAGTTCCAAGATCCAATATCATTGTATAGCCTATACCATGTCAATGCTTTTCCCTTCAAAGATAAAGGGAAAACCTTCTTCTTAGCTTCATCTCCAGATAAACCTGCAAGCTTAAATAATCCACAAATTTCATCCACATAGATCAAGTGCATATCAGGATGTTCGGTTCCATCTCCTGCATAAGGATTAGCTAGCAGTTGTTCTATCATACCCGAAGGAATTTCATAACCAATATTTTCAGTAGGTGCAGTAGGTTGAGGGGCAACTAATTGTGCTTCCGGTCGAGGTGAAGATACCCCGAGCAAACCCCTCAAAGGATGGTTCTCCATAGTAACAAGTGACAATAAATTTCAGCACATAGTAATAATTTTTCCTTACCAATTTCCACTTACCAAGAGCTCTTCACTCCCCAGCAACGGCGCCAAAAAAGAGTCTTGATGACCCACAAGTATAGGGGATCAATCGTAGTCCTTTCGATAAGTAAGAGTGTCAAACCCAACAAGGAGCAGAAGGAAATGACAAGTGGTTTTCAGCAAGGTATTTTCTGCAAGCACTGAAATAGTCGGCGATGGCTCGTGTCCGCGACAGTATTTCCCCGAAGAGGAAGGGATGATGCAGCACAACTACAGTAGGTGTTTCCCTTAGTATGAAACCAAGGTTATCGAACCAGTAGGAGAACCAAGCAACACTATGTAAACGGTACCTGCACACAAAGAACTAATACTTGCAACCCGAAGCGTAAGAGGGGTTGTCAATCCCCCTCTCGGGTAAAAGATAGATTGGTTTGTATGATTTTGGATAAATTGATCTCGCGATAAAAAAAATAAAAAAATAAAGAAAAAGTGCAGCAAGGTATTTTTTGGTTTTTAGAATAATATATCTGAAAACAAAAGCAAATAAAAATAGATCTCAAAGCAAATATGATAAAGAATAGACCCGGTGGCCGTAGATTTCACTAGTGGCTTCTCTCAAGAAAAATAGCATACGGCGGGTAAATAAATTACTGTTGGGCAATTGATAGAACTTCAAATAATTATGACGATATCCAGGCAATGATCATTATATAGGCATCACGTCCAAGATTAGTAGACCGACTCCTGCCTGCATCTACTACTATTACTCCACACATCGACCACTATCCAGTATGCATCTAGTGTATTAAGTTCATGCAAAAAATGCAGTAATGCAATAAGAACGATGACATGATGTAGACAAGATCTATTCATGTAGGCATAGACCCCATCTTGTTATCCTTAATAGCAATGATCAATACGTGTCTTGCTGCCCCTTCTGTCACTGGGAAAGAACACCGCATGACCGAACCCATCACAAAGCACCTCTTCCCATGGCAAGAAAAATCGATCTAGTTGGCCTAACTAAACCAAAGATTCAAAGAAGAAATATGAGGCTATAAGTAATCATGCATATAAGATATCAAAGAAACTCGAATAACTTTCATGGATAAATAGATTTGATCATAAACTCAAAGTTCATCGGATCCCAACAAACACACCACAAAAAGAGTTACATCAAATAGATCTCCAAGAGACCATTGTATTGAGAATCAAAAGAGAGAGAGGAAGCCATCTAGCTACTAACTACGGACCCATAGGTCTACAATGAACTACTCACGCATCATCGGAGAGGCACCAATGAGGATGATGAACCCCTCCGTGATGGTGTCTAGATTGGATCTCGTGGTTCTGGAACTTGCGGCGGCTGGAAGGGTATTTATAGGGCGAAGAGGCGGTGCGGGAGGCGGCCGAGGTGGGCACAAACCACCAGGGCGCGTCTGGGCCCCCAGGCGCACCCAGGTGGGCTGTGCTCCCCTCGGAGCCCCCCTCTGGTACTTCTTTGGCCCAACAGGTGTCTTCCGGTCCAAAAAAATTCTCCAAAAAGTTTTGCTACATTTGGACTCCGTTTGGTACTGATATTCTGCGAAGTAAAAAACAAGCAAAAAATAGCAACTGGCACTGGGCACTATGTCAATAGGTTAGTCCCAAAAAATGATATAAAGTTGCTATAAAATGATTGTAAAACATCCAAGAATGATAATATAACAGCATGGAACAATCAAAAATTATAGATACGTTGGAGACGTATCAACATCCCCAAGCTTAATTCCTACTCGTCCTCGAGTAGGTAAATGATAAAAACAGAATTTTTTATGTGGAATGCTGCCTAACATGTTCATCACATATTCTTTTCTTTTGTAGCATGGACATTTGGACCTTTATATGATTCAAAGCAATAGTCTAGTTTTGACATGAAGATTTCAATACTCAAGCATATCAACAAGCAACCATGTCTTTCAAAATATCAACACTAAAGCAAGTTATCCCTAGCCCATCATGCTCAATCATTGATCCATTCATGAAACACACTCGCATATTAGCTACAACCAATGCTCAAGTACGATCATAGTGCCCCTTAGTTGGTGCTTTATAAGAGAAGATGGAGACTCAAATAAAAATAAAAATTGCATAAAGTAAATAGAAAGGCCCTTCGCAGAGGGAAGTAGGGATTTGTAGAGGTGCCAGAGCTCAAAGCAAAAAAATAGAGATAAAACATTTTGGGTGGCATCACTAGTAGAAAACAGGGCTTTGGTCCAGGCCAGATAAGGGCATTAATCCCGGTTCTCTTACGAACAGGGACCAAAGGGTGCATTAGTCCCGGTTCGTGAGGCCAGGGCGCAGGCCAGATCTCAGTGGCTATTGGTACCGGTTCTTCTGACCCCTTTGGTCCCGGTTCCAGACACGAACCAGGACCAATGGGCCTCGCTCCTGGCGCAGCACCTTTAGTCCCAGTTGGTGGCTGGAACCGGGACTAAAGGTCAGTCTTCTGTCCCGGTTCTGGCCCCCAACCGGGACTAACGAGATGCCTATATATACCCTCATCCCTGCCCACCCTCTCCTCTGTTTTTTGGTCGTGTGGGAGGTGTGCATGCGCTGCTCTGTTCTCCCTTCTATGCATGCACATGAGGTGTTCGATGAAATGCCCGAGCCACACTAAAGCTTTCTCCTCTCCAAGCTCGACCTCCAAGCTCCATTTTCCTCAAGATTTGTCTAGGTTTGGCGGTCCGTCCCGTCCTCACCGCCGTCAATCACCCACGCCGATCTCGTCGCCGGCACCATCGTGGTGAGCCTCTTGTTCTTATCTTCTTTCTAAAATAAAAAAAATTCTTACTTGTATGATTTAGATAGATATATACTTGTATAATTTTCTTACTTTTATTATTGTTTGTTATTATATAGTGCCATGGTTTTGGTATCTGCCCCCGCCGGCCCTCGTCCTGTCTATGATTCGGAAGTGGTATATTTTCTTTTATAACTATTTGTTTCATTTAGTGTTTTTGACAATTATGCTGACCAACGTGACATAGATATTTTTATCTAGGAGGTATGTGAACCGGAAATTCCAACCGACCCTCTTGTCGAGAGGTTAAATTTAGTTGAAAAAGAAAACAATTACTTGAAGAAAAAATTGAAAAGAATTGAGGAGGAGAAGACGGAATTGGAGTTGCATGTTGCGGATGTCGTCGATGATCACAAGATCAAGATGGATGCAATGCGCTTGAAGATTAGAAAGATTAGAAAATATGCCATTGATACTGAGGCTTGGTATCATTATGTTGTTGGATCAATTTTTACCTTAGTTGTGATTATGATCGCATTTGTTGTTGCATTGAAATGTTTTACATAGTTTCAATGTATGTTTTAATTAGATGCACTAGAGAGATATATGTTGTTCAATGAGAACTATGTGTGAACTTAATGTATTTATTTTTTCAGTAATAACATTTGATCACTACTGTACTTTGGTTTTAATGTGATGATGAACTTGTATTAATTTGGTCACTTCTCTATTCATGACACTACTGGAATCAGAGAATTTGCCATCAGTCAGTTCTTTGCCGTCTGCTAGCAGACGACAAAGAAGGTCTTTGCCGTCTGCTAGCAGACGACAAAGAAGGTCTTTGCCGACAGCTTACAAAAAACAGACGGAAACGAACGAGCTGATGGCGCCATCAGCCAGTTCTTTGCCGTCTGCTAGCAGATGGCAAAGAAATGTTGCCGTCCGCTAGCAGACGGCAAAGAGGTGGGGGTGGGGTCCAGTGGAGGCCAGCTTATTGCATTGGCCCACCCCACCTCTTTGACGTCTGCTAGCAGACGGCAAAGTTTCTTTGCAAAGAGGCCACTACCTAACGGCCCTAACGGCCCACCCCCTCCTCTCTCTCTCTCTCTCTCTCTTCTCTCTCTCTCTCTCTCTCTCTTCGACCGCTCCCCACCGGCCCACACCCACACCCCG
>CM022298.1:66775843-66888668 GCA_011799875.1 Thinopyrum elongatum
CCCTACGGCCCACCCCTCCTCTCTCTCTCTCTCTCTCTCTTCTCTTCTCTCTCCACGTCTCTAGCAGACGGTTCCCCTTCTCACCCCCGCCCTACCAACGTCCCAACGCCCACCCCCCCCCCCCAAAACCACCCCCACCCCCCCACCCCCCCCCCCCAACCCCCCCCCCCCCCCCGCCCTTCGCAAAGTTTCTTTGCAAAGAGGCCACTACCTAACGGCCCTAACGGCCCACCCCCCTCTCTCTCTCTCTCTCTCTCTCTCTCTTCTCCTTCTCTCTCTCTCTCTCTCTTCTTCACCGCGTCCCTCCCCACCGGCCCAACACCCACCACCCGCTGCCGCCCCCAACCGCACCCCGCCCCCCGCCCTGATGTGATGATGAACTTGTATTAATTTGGTCACTTCTCTATTCATGACACTACTGGAATCAGAGAATTTGCCATCAGTCAGTTCTTTGCCGACAGCTTACAAAAAACAGACGGAAACGAACGAGCTGATGGCGCCATCAGCCAGTTCTTTGCCGTCTGCTAGCAGATGGCAAAGAAATGTTGCCGTCCGCTAGCAGACGGCAAAGAGGTGGGGGTGGGGTCCAGTGGAGGCCAGCTTATTGCATTGGCCCACCCCACCTCTTTGACGTCTGCTAGCAGACGGCAAAGTTTCTTTGCAAAGAGGCCACTACCTAACGGCCCTAACGGCCCACCCCCTCCTCTCTCTCTCTCTCTCTCTCTTCTCTCTCTCTCTCTCTCTCTCTTCGACCGCTCCCCACCGGCCCACACCCACACCCCGCTGCCGCCCCCAAACCGCAACCCAGACCCAGCCCTGATCACGCCGCCCCGCGGCACGCATGTACGACTGACCACCGAATTTGCCAAGCAACGATACGCCCCACCCCCCCTCACGCGCGACATTACTACCAAGCCGATCCGGCACAACACACACCCTCCAGATTTGCCTACTACAGAGCCGGGAACCCGAACAAAGAATAAAGCGACACAAGACACTCAAGCAAAACACCAAAGAAGGACCAAGCAAGACCGACCTTACCACGAAGCCAACCGCCGCCTAGACCCCCCTCCCCGCCCGGCTCCCCGATGCCTCGGACCCCCCAGCGCCTCGATCCCGCCGGGTCGGCCCCATCCACCTCCCCACTCGGTGAGCCCCCTCCCCCTCTCTTTTTTTTTGAATTTTTTTCTCTATAATGAGTATAGTTAGTTAGTGTAGTTTAGGTTTTTTTTTGTTTTTTAAGGTTAGGTTTAGATTTAGTTTAGTTTTAGGTTTTTTTCTATTTTTTAGGTTTAGTTTAGATTAGTTTTAGTTTTTAGGTTTAGTTAAGAAGAAAAGAAGAAAGATGAAAAAAGAAAAAGAAAATACGATAATAAGAAGAAGAAGAGAAGAATAGAAGAAGAAGAAGAAGAAGAAATAGAAGAAGAAAGAGAAGAAAGAAGAAGAAGCAGAAGAAGGAGTAAAAGAAGAAGAAGAGAAGGAGAGAAGAGGAAGTAAGGACGTAACGTAAAGGTAAAGAGAAATAAGACAGAAAGGAAAGAAGAAAGAAGCACCAGAAGAAGAACGAAGATGGGGAAAGAGGAAGAGGAAAAGAAAGAAGAAGAAAGAAGAAGAAGAAGAAGTATACAAGCGAAAAAGAAAGGAAACAAAGGCAACCCACAAATCAACAGGTCAAAAATAAGGAATAAGAGAGAGGAAAGGGAAAATCGGGACACAACAAAAAATCGAGGAAAGAATTAGATAAAAAAGAAAGAAGAAACGACCATAGAAAGAAAGAAGAGAAGATGTAAAGAAAGAAGAAAGAAGCCGACACAAGCAAACCGCCAAGAAGCAAGAAAGAAAAGAAGACCAGAAGAAGAAGAAGAAGATCTAAAGCAAGAAGAAGAACGTAAGACAAGAAGAAGAAGAAGAAGAAGAAGAAGGAGGCAAGCGAACGGGGAGGGGAAGCAAAAAAGAGAAGACAAAGAAGGAAAGTACAAGGATAAGAAGAAGAAGAAAGAGAGAAGAGACAAGAGAAAGAAGAAGAAGACAGAGAAGAAGAAGAAGAAGAAGAAGAAGAAGAGAAGAAGAAAGAGAAGAAGAAAGAAGAAGAAGAAGAAAAGAAGAATCAAAAGAGACAGAAGAAGAAGGAAAGATCAGAAGAAGCAAGACGAGAAGATAGCAAGAAGAAGAAGAGAGAAGAAGGAGAAGAAGAAGAAAGAAAAGAGAAGAAGAAGAAAGAAGAAGAAGAGGAAGAAGAAGAAGAGAGAAGAAGAAGAAAAGAAGAAGAAGGAAGAAGAAGAATAAGAAGAGAAAAGAAGAAGAAGAAGAAAGAAGACGAAGAAGAAGAAAGAAGAGGAGGAGGAGGAGAAGAAGAAGAGAAGTTAGGGTGCATCGAGGGTCGAGGGCGAGGGGGCGAGGGGTCGAGGGTTGAGGGTCGAGGGGGTCGATGGTCGAGGATCTTTGGTCGAGTGCTGACCGACTAGTGTCGTAGCTTAAGATGAGGACGTCCCCGAGCTGAAGGTCAGGGAGGGGGTTGAAATGATTCCATCCGTACGCGAAGGAACGGTGGAAGCAGTTCGCCCGGTTGATGACCTTCAGGCTCGGGCACGTCCGCATCTTAAGCTACGACAAAAGCCGCACCATGCTCATAGTGAAGGTGGTAGAAAGACCGACGGGGAGAGGCGGGTAGCGTAGGGTCGATGGATAAGCTGGCCGGGTGAAAGGTCAAAGGGGTAGCGTGAAATGGCGGTAGAGGCGACGGGGCTAGCAGGGTACGGGCTACGGCACCCCACTTGACCTGCAGGTCACAGTAGCGAGGGGTCAGAGGTCGAGTCAGAGGGGAGGGGGTCGGAGGGGCGAGGGCGCCGAGGGGTGAGGGGGAAAACGAGGGTCGAGAGGTCGAGGGGCGAGGGCGGGGTAGCGGGGTGAGCTGGGGTCGAGTGGGGGGTGGAGGGTTCGAAGGATTGCATGAGGGGTTTAGGGGTCGAGGGGTCGACGGTCAACGAGGGGTCGAGGATCCTCGAGGGCGAGGGTCACACCGAGGGGTCCGAGGGTGAGGGTTACAGAAGGGGTCGAGGGGTCGAGAGCGAGTGGCGCCGAGGGGTCGAGGGGTGCGAGGGGCGAGGGGTCGAGGGTCGAGGGGTCGATGGTCGAGGGTCGCTTAGGGGTCGAGGGTCGCGGAGGGGTCGAGGGGTCGAGGGACGAGGGGTCGAGGGTCGCCTATGGGTCGAGGGGCGAGAGGTCGATGAGCGAGGGGTGGATGGTCGAGGATCGCCGAGGGGTCGAGGGTCGCCAAGGGGTCGAGGGTCCCCGATGGGTCGAGGGGTCGAGGGTCACCGAGGGGTTCCTAAGTTATGTTGTAATTGATGATGATACACTAGTTATATGCATATTATTATTCATGTCGGTATTAAAAAACTTTATGTTGTACTAATTGCGTTTACTCTATGTCATGGCAGGTGTTGAAAGATGGTGGGCGCGGGTAAGGAGCGCTCTGAGGCTCCTTCTTCGTCGGCACGTGGTGGGAAGGGGTACTTCCATTCCACCCCAGACTCTCAGGAGAGCGTTGGTCGATAGTATGAAGACACCAGTGGGCGCTTCTTCATCGGCGTCGTTGCCCACCGGGGGAGGAGGTCGGGGAGGGAAGAAGAGAGGAGGTCAGGGAGGACGTGGTCGTGGGAGAGCTAGGCAGGCTCCTACGCCTTCCTCGCCGCCACCCCTAGCTGATTCACCGGAGCAAAGGACTGCTACCGTGGACACCTCTGAAGGGAAGGCTACGCGGACTCCGGTCCACGAGCCTCGGGTCGATGGGCCTTCAACCCACGAGACTTGGCCCCACCAGACTCCGGACCTGGGTACATCCCAGGAGACGCCCGGATGGGGTAGCTGGACGGATCCGCCTGACGGGCCGAGTGGCCATGCTGTTGGTGGCAGAGATCCGACTAATAGCGAGGGTGAGGTGGTTGAGGGGGGCCCCCGTCTACCAGCGTGGTTGTACACGGCTCCCGCCCGTGTTGGCAACCCGTGAGCAAAGGTGGTTGATTTTCCCTGATGGGGAGAGGTAAGTGCATTTACTCTTTTTGTACCATTTGCCTTCATGTTTCTTCAAATATCTAATGTGTTGGCCTTGTCATACTTCAGGGGTTGGCACCACGCTAATGATGTCTGCAGGCCCAACACCGTCCTTGGTGTGCTTTGCCGGCAAAACTTCCCGGGGTTTGTCACGTTGCCCGGTGAGGGTCAGGTTCCAGAGCTAGGATTGAGCTGGGAGCACTACTTGGTTGCTCCGGCCCCGCCAGAGGAGATGATCGACGGTGTCTTGTGCCACACGAGGGCAGAGATGGTGATCAGAAAGTTTTGGGTAATTTCTCCTTTACACAATTAAAAATCTTCAAATAGCTAGTTATTGTACTAATCAATGTTATCTCATTTGATTGCAGACCTTCTACAGGTGTGAGGAGGCATACGAGGAGGCCACGACAAAGGTTATCGATGCTGAGTGCAAGCGCCTACTACAAAACTTACGGCACGAGGCTCGGGTGCAGGCTGTTCGAGACCACTACGCCTCACGTGGTATTAAGAAGCCCAAGCCGGCGTGCCACGAGAAGTATCTGAAGAAGGAGCAGTACATGGCGGTAATTACCTATTCTTAAGGCCTTGTACTTAGTTTCCTTGATTTGATTCGTAGGCGTAGCGCTCAAGTTCCTCTTTACTAACTTAGGTGCCCCCGAGATGGTGTGCGGATCAGATGGATTATTGGGAGGTGTTGGTGGATGAGTGGTGCTCAGACCGATGGCGCGCCCTCCACAACAGTTCCAAGGACAAGCGTGCCCAAATGGAAGGTGTGCCACACCATCAAGGCAGCGCCAACTTATTTCAGTTCGGGCGGAAATGGGTATGTGGTTTGCTTCATGATTCATGCAATTCATTCTTCATGCTAACTTGAGCCCTTTAATTACTAATTTACTCGGTTCCTCTCTTTCAGGCGAAACACAATAAGGCGGAGGTGCCAGAGGTGTACGACCTCTATGCCATGGCCCATACCGCCTCGTACAAGAAGGTCAAGGCATTCTCTGCTTCTGACCTCGATGATCCAAAGAACTTCACCAACATCTCCTCCCACAACAAGCTCGTGAGGTACAAAGATGTGGGGAAGATGACAAAAGGGGAGGACTTTAACCTGAGCCAGCAGTTTGATACAGAGTTGGTGATGTTATCTGGTGGCGGGAGGTCCCATGGCTCGATAGCCATTGGAGATGGACTTATCCGTTGTCCTCGCACTCTCCCAGAGATCAAGGCGCGCCAGTCGAGCTCCGCTCCTGAGATGAGGCCTCGTCAATGGCCAGTCGAGCTCGCCTTCCAGGTTAGTTATACGGACTCAGCTATCTTTCTTTCATTACATTGTGTGGGCGGCCATCGATGATTACAATGCTAGCGAGGAGTGGTGTTGCAGGCTGCTCTTCAGAGTGAGAGAGATAGAACCCAGGAGCTTCTGGCGGAGAGGGACCGGTAGGCGGAGGAGAATCAGCGGGAGTTGGAGGAGAAGACGGCAAAGATGTTGGAGGAGGAGAGGGCACGGAATGACATGCAGAACCGGGCCATGTACGAGCTCCTCGTGGTAAGTTTCTTCTGCATATTAGCCAAATCATTCACGTAATGTTCATGTCATTACTAACTAGTATGACTGACTCGTCAAAACCAAATGTGCAGTCTATGTGCGAGAAGGCCGGTCAGACCCCTTCGCCAATGCCAGAGATTGCTCCGGGGACCACGGTGAGTTTAATTTGAATGGTCATTAGTTACTAGTCTTAACATTTCAGTGTCTTCATGCTAACGAGACATTGCAAATGATCTTTGGTGCAGCGTAACTCCAGACAAGCATCGCACGATCCATCTCCACGTGGTACCGGCACGAGCCACCACGGTGCTTCACCTCCGTGATGATGGTAAGTTTTCTATAGTGTTTTGCTTAACAAATGCTTAGTGACCTAGACTAGACTTAGCATTATTTCCTCCAATATGCTTACCATAATGACCTAGACTTAGCTTACTTAGCTCCAAAATGATCCTTTTTACCTAAGTTAGCTCTAAAATGATCTACACTTAGCTTTGTTTCCTCCAAAATGACCTAAGTTAGCTCTAATATGCTTAGTTACCTAGGTTTGCTCAATAATGACATACACTTAGCTTACTTATGTCAAAAATGGCATAATTAGCTTACTTAGGTCAAAAATGGCATAACAACCTTGGTAACCTTCTAAATGTCATATGCTTAGCTATTTTCCTCCAAAATGACACAATAAGCTTAATTAGCTTCAAAATGATCAATTTTACCTAAGTTAGCTGCAAAATGACCTCAGTTAGCACTAAGTTAGCTCTAAAATGCTAAATTAGCTCTAATATGCCTAGTTACCTAGGTTAGCTCAATAAAGACCTATACTTAGCTTACTTATGTCAAAAATGGCATAATATGCTTAGTTAACTCAAAAATGCATAATTAGCTAGATTAGCTCCAAAATGACCCATTTTACCTAGGTTAGCTCCAATATGATCCATTTTACCTAGGTTAGCTCCAATATGATCCATTTTACCTAAGTTAGCTCCAAAATGATCCATTTGACCTAAGTTAGCTCATAAATGATCCATTTTACCTTAGTTTGCTCCAAAATGATCCATTTTTTACCCTAAGTTAGCTCCAAATTAACCCATTTTACCTAGGTTAGCTCCAATATGATCCATTTTACCTATGTTAGCTCCAAAAATGATCCATTTTACCTTAGTTAGATCCAAAATGATCCATTTTACCTAAGTTAGCTCCAAAATGACCCATTTTACCTAGGTTAGCTCCAAAATGATCCATTTTACCTAACTTAGCTCCAAAATTATCCATTTTACCTAAGTTAGCTCATAAATGATCCATTTTACCTAAGTTAGCTCCAAAATGATCCATTTTGCAGATTTCATTCACTTTCTTCTTCTTCATTTTCTTCTTCTTCTACTTTTTCTTCTTTTTCTTCTTCTAGTCTTCTTTTTCTTCTAGTCTTCTTCTCACTTTCTTCTAACTTTCTTATTTCCCATTTTGCAAATTTCATTCACTTCACGAAAGCTTGCATTGATGGAGGGTTTGTTTTCCCTTTCTGTTTTCATTTTGTTACAATGTGGAACTTGCTATCTATGTGTTCGATATCTCATATGTTTGCTGTGAAGTATATATATATATATATGTGTATATGTTTGCTGTGAAATATCATATATTTGCTGTGTAAATGGTTGGATATAAGAAAAAACAGAATAAAAAGAGGCAATGTAGGCTCTTTGCCGTCTGCCACAGACGGCAAAGTGGCCACGTGGCAGCAGCCTGTGCAATCTGGGAGCTGACCCATTTGGTTACTTTGCCGTCTATGGCAGACGACAAAGGCTGTGGGAGTTTGCCGTCTGTGGCAGACGGCAATGGTTGGGGAGGGCATGACGCGTGGCTGACATCAGTTAGCAGACGGCAAAGGGCTCGGCATGTTTGCCGTCCGCTGGCGGACGGCAAAGCCTCCCGTTAGCCACCTAATGTGGCTAACGCCTATTATTTGCCGTCCAACTTCTTTGCCGTCTGCCACCGATGGTAAAGGGTCTTTGCCGTCCGCTTCAAAGAAGCAGACGGCAAAGGGTCTTTGTCGTTCGCTTCGAAGAAGCAGACGGCAAAGAACCTATTTACCATAGCTTTCTTTGTTGGGCACCTTTGCTGTCTGTGGCAGACGGCAAAGAGGTTTGTCGTCCGCTTTTGGGTCCTTTGCCGTCTGCCATGGCAGACGGCAAAGAAGCTGATTCCTGTAGTGTGATGTTCTGTAATGGTTTTTGATACACTTAATTATATAATGCACGCAGATGAACTGGCAATGGATGTATGGTGACAGACGCACCTCCGAGTACATTGAGGGCCTGCATAATTTTCTCGAAGTGGCTGAGGCAAACAAGCAGAATGGTTTTATGTATTGTCCATGCCCTATCTATGGGAATACGAAGGATTACACTGACTCAAAAACCCTTCACGTCCACCTGCTTGAGAAGGGTTTCATGCCACACTATAATGTTTGGACCAAGCACGGAGAAAGAGGGGTTATGATGGAAGACAACGAAGAAGAAGAGGATGATGACAACTATCCCCCTGAATACGGTGATACTGCAACGGGGGAAGCTGAAGATCAAGAAGAACCAGATGATGGGCCCGATGATGATCTTCGCCGGGTCATTGTTGATGCAAAGAGACAATGCCAAAGTGAAAGGGAGAAGTTGAAGTTCGATCGCATGTTAGAGGATCACAAAAAAGGGTTGTACCCAAATTGCGAAGATGACAACACAAAGCTTGGTACAACACTGGAATTGCTGCAATGGAAGGCAGACAATGGTGTATCTGACAACGGATTTGGGAAGCTACTGAAAATAATGAAGAAGAAGCTTCCAAAGGATATTGAATTGCCCGATAGTACGTATGAAGCAAAGAAGGTTCTATGCCCTCTAGGATTGGAGGTGCAGAAGATACATGCATGCCCTAATGATTGCATTCTCTACTAAGGTGAGTATGAGGATTTGAACGCATGCCCGGTATGCGGTGCATTGCGGTATAAGATCAGACGAGATGGCCATGGTGATGTTGAGGGCGAGCGTCCCAGGAAGAGGGTTCCTGCCAAGGTGATGTGGTATGCTCCTATAATACCAGGGTTGAAACGTCTGTTTAGAAACAAAGAGCATGACAAGTTGATGCGATGGCACAAAGAGGACCGTAAGAAAGACGGGAAGTTGAGAGCACCCGCTGACGGGTCGCAGTGGAGAAAAATCGAGAGAAGCTGGGGGACTTTGCAGGTGACGCAAGGAACGTATGGTTTGGTTTAAGCGCAGATGGCATTAATCCTTTTGGGGAGCAGAGTAGCAATCATAGCACCTGGCCCGTGACTCTGTGTTTCTATAACCTTCCTCCTTGGTTGTGCATGAAGCGGAAGTTCATTATGATGCCAGTGCTCATCCAAGGCCCTAAGCAACCCGGCAACGACATTGATGTGTACCTAAGGCCATTAGTTGAAGAACTTTTACAGCTGTGGAATGCAAAAGGTGTATGTGTGTGGGATGAGCACAAACAGCAGGAATTTGACCTACATGCATTGCTGTTTGTAACCATCAATGATTGGCCTGCTCTCAGTAACCTTTCAGGACAGACAAACAAGGGATACCATGCATGCACGCACTGTTTAGATGACACTGAAAGTATATATTTGGACAAATGCAGGAAGAATGTGTACCTGGGACATCGTCGATTTCTTCCAACCAACCATCTATGTCGAAAGAAAGGCAAGCATTTCAAAGGTGAGGCAGATCACCAGAAGAAGCCCGCCCTCCGTACTGGTGATCACATACTTGATATGGTCAATGATTTACAAGTAATCTTTGGAAAGGGTCCTGGCGGACTATCTGTTTCGAATGATGCTGAGGGACGCACACCCATGTGGAAGAAGAAATCTATATTTTGGGACCTACCCTATTGGAAAGACCTAGAGGTCTGCTCTGCAATCGACGTGATGCACGTGACGAAGAATCTTTGCGTGAACCTGCTAGGCTTCTTGGGCGTGTATGGGAAGACAAAAGATACACCGGAGGCACGGGAGGACCAGCAACGTGTGCATGAAAAAGTCGGCATGCATCCAAAGTAGTATGAAGGTCCTGCCAGCTACGCTCTTACCAAAGAAGAGAAGGAAATCTTCTTTGAATGCCTGCTCAGTATGAAGGTCCAGTCTGGCTTCTCGTCCAATATAAAGGGAATAATAAATATGGCAGAGAAAAAGTTCCAGAACCTAAAGTCTCATGACTGCCACGTGATTATGACGCAATTGCTTCCGGTTGCATTGAGGGGGCTTCTACCGGAAAACGTTTGATTAGCCATTGTGAAGCTATGTGCATTCCTCAATGCAATCTCTCAGAAGGTAACCGATCCAGAAATCCTACCAAGGTTAACGAATGATTTGGTGCAATGTCTTGTTAGTTTCGAGCTGGTGTTCCCACCATCGTTCTTCAATATCATGATGCATGTCCTAGTTCATCTAGTCGACGAGATTGCCATTCTGGGCCCTGTATTTCTACACAATATGTTCCCCTTTGAGAGGTTCATGGGAGTCTTAACGAAATATGTTCGTAACCGTGCTAGGCCAGAAGGAAGCATCTCCACGGGCCATCAAACAGAGGAGGTCATTGGGTTTTGTGTTGACTTCATTCTTGACCTTAAGCCGATTGGTCTCCCTCAATCGCGGTATGAGGGGAGACTGACTGGAAAAGGCACGCTAGGAGCGGACTCAATAATATGTAGGGACGGGCATTCTTGGGCTCAAGCACACTACACAGTTCTACACAATTCTACCTTGGTGACCCCGTATGTCAATGAACAAAAGAATATTTTGTGCTCCAAACACCCGGAGCAGTGTGACGACTGGATTACATGTGAACACATCAGGACTTTCGGCAGTTGGTTGCAAACACATCTCATGGGTAACAGCACTGTTGCAGATGAGCTGTACTCGTTGGCCAGGACACCATCTTCGACTGTATTGACTTACATAGGGTACGAGATAAATGGGAATACATTTTACATGATCGCCCAAGATCAAAAGAGCACCAACCAAAACAGTGGTGTCCGCTTTGATGAAGCAACCAACAGGGGAAAGGACACATATTATGGTTACATAGTGGACATATGGGAACTTGACTATGGACATGATTTTAAGGTCCCTTTGTTTCGGTGCAAATGGGTCAATCTGTCAGGAGGCGGGGTACAGGTAGACCCACAGTACGGAATGACAACAATGGATCTGAACAATCTTGGGTACACAGATGAACCATTCGTCCTAGCCAATGATGTGGCGCAGGTTTTCTATGTGAAGGACATGTCTACCAAACCGAGAAAAAGAAAAGATAAGGAAGCGAATACATCATACGATGAGCCAAAGCGCCACATAGTTCTTTCAGGGAAAAGAAACACCGTGGGAGTGGAGGGCAAGACAGACATGTCTGAAGATTATGAAAAGTTTCATGAAATTCCTCCCTTCAACGTGAAGGCTGACCCAAGCACCCTGTTAAACGATGAAGATTATCCATGGTTACGGCGCAATAAAAAAGGGACACACGCGAAGAAAAAGTGAAGGAGGATATGATGATGGCTCTGATTACGTGAAAAAAATGTAATGCCTTTTGTAACAGATGAGTTTTCATCCGAAACCCTGATACTTCGAAAGAGATTGTCCATTTTGTACACGAAGTGCATCCAGTTTTTGTCGTAACCCTCTCAAATTTTTAGCACATGCTATGTGGGTGAAATGATGATACCATGACAACTTTCAACCTTTTCAGAGTTCATTTGTAGTGCTTTTCAATTTCAGGGTCATTTAGCTAAAAAAAAGTAAATGCATGAAAAATACAAAATGAAGTCAGAAAGGGTTGAAAATTGATTATGTGGCTTTGAATGGTGCATGTTGAACGCACAAAAAGTCTAGAGTTGAAATAAGTTCAAAAAAATGAAATCCCTTTTGTAACAGGTGAGTTTTCGTCCGAAACCCTGATACTTCGAAAGAGATTGTCCATTTTGTACACGAAGTGCATCTAGTTTTTGCCGTAACCCTCTCAACTTTTTAGCACATGCTGTGTGGGTGAAATGATGATACCATGCCAACTTTCAACCTTTTCAGAGTTCATTTGTAGTGCTTTTCAATTTCGGGGTCATTTAGCTAAAAAAATCAGTAAATGCATGAAAAATACCAAATGAAGTCAGAAAGGGTTGAAAATTGATGATGTGGCTTTGAATAGTGCATGTTGAACGCACAAAAAGTCTGGAGTTGAAACAAGTTCAAAAAAATGAAATCCCTTTTGTAACAGATGAGTTTTCGTCCGAAACCCTGATACTTCGAAAGAGACTGTCCATTTTGTACACGAAGTGCATCTAGTTTTTGCCGTAACCCTCTCAACTTTTTAGCACATGCTATGTGGGTCAAATGATGATACCATGCCAACTTTCAACCTTTTCAGAGTTCATTTGTAGTGCTTTTCAAAAGAATGAACTAAAAAGCTTTTATAAAACTCTAATAGCAAAAAGAATGAACTAAAAAGCTTTTATAAAACTCTAATAGCAAAAAGAATGAACTGAAACGAATCAATTAAAATATTTTGTTATGATCAACTAAAACAAAACTATAATATTCTTCAATAGCAAAAAGAATCAACTAAAAAGCTTTTATAAACCTCTAAGTATTATCAAAATAATATTAACTTAAAATTATATAAAATTTATGCAACTAAAATTATCAAAGTATTTTTTGTTAAAAACTTTAATACCAAAAAGAATTTTCATAAAGTATTTTATGTTAAAAACTTTAATAGCAAACTAAAATGACATAAAAAATAAAAAATGCCGCCTACTAGGCCACCACGGCCTGCATACGACTAGAAACCCATCTGTACATGGGCCAGGATGCAGGCCCGTGGGCCCAACAAGCCCAACATGGTAGTGACAAAGGTTAGGCAAGTACTGCCTGCATTAGAGAGGAGCTCGAAAGCTCAGCCGCAGCGCGCCTTATAAACCAGTGCTGCCGTCTCTCAACTAGCGAGGTGGGACTAAACTCCCACCACCCCGCGCCAGTGCCAGGACCAGGCCTTTGGTCCCGGTTGGTGGCACCAGCCGGGACTAAAGGGGGGCCTTTAGTCCCGGTTCGAGCCACCAACCGGGACCAAACCAAAGGCCTGTGCTTCCCGCCCTTTGGGCTACTGAAATACACCTTTAGTCCCGGTTGGTGGCTCCAACCGGGATTAAAGGGGGGCCTTTAGTCTCGGTTGGAGCCACCAACCAGGAACCGGGACTAAAGGTCTTTGTATATAACCGCGCACTTAGAAAATTTTCAAACACAATTCACTTCGATCCTCCTCTCCCCCGACGGCACCGACGACCACCTCGACGCCACCAGGCTGCCGGACCTCACCGTCAATGCCCTGCCCCGACGCCGCCGCGCCCCTGCCCTGCCCCCGACGCCGCCACGCCCTGCCCTTCCCCGACGGCGCCGCGCCCCTGCCCTGCCCCTGACGCCGCCGCTCCACAACTAGCCGGCCGGCCAGGTACTCCCTCCTCCCTCCCACCCCTCTCCTCCCTCCTTCCTCCTTGTATGTATAAAGTTGCCCCTGTTCAGAGAGTTGCAAGGTTTCATAGAGTTTGTTGAAATGTGTTTGCCATGTCCACAAGGTGTTTGTTGAAATGCTAGGGCTAGCTAGGGAACTTTTTTGTATGTGAAACTTGGCAAGATGATGTCTCCTTGGATGTTAGAGATGATGGTCAAGTTGGTTTGATAAAAGTAAAAACTTGTTAGTGCAAGTTTTATTAGAATTTAGTTCTGGACAAAAACTACAGGGAATTTTTTGGTGGACTTGCAAGATGAAATTGGGGCTTCCCTTCTGGACATAAGGGTTTAGTTGGAAGGACTATAAGATGCAAAAAAATCAGAATTATTGGAGCAAGGAAAAATAGGGTTGTAGTTCAATGCCAAGATTGGACCAAAATTGAAAAATGGAAGTTGTGCTCAAAATTTTCAAATGACCAAAGTGGCTTTTTGCATAAAAATGATCTATAGGTATCAGAGAACTTCTCAAAAAATTTGTGGCATTTGAAAAGAATTATTTGAAATAGTTCTAGTGCAACAGGGTCATTCTAGAGTTTGAAAATACTAATAAAAGAATTTTTTTGAGGCCAAATCATTATGAAAATAATTACTACTGATGTTTATAAGATAATTAAAAGGATCGGGAGAAAATTTTAAAACCCACATTAAAAGGATTGGTGACAAATATACTTCTTTTTTGCTTTATGTGATAGCTAGTTTGAAGTGTCAATGCTTTATGTGTGACCTAGTTTGATGTTCATTATGATGTATTAAAACTTGGTCAATATTTTGTCTTTAGAGTTGATTTAGAGTTCATCTTGATGTTCATTGTGATGTATGAAAACTTGGTCAATATTTTGTCTTTAGAGTTTATTTAGAGTTCATTTTGATGTATGAAAACTTGGTCAATATTTTGTATTGTGGATGCCATGCCATGCTATTTTTCTCTAAGTTTGAAACTTGCTTTCAAATTGGTATCTAGCTAACTACAATTTTTTTATCAGGTTGTGGTGTTACATTCATGTCATGCCATTTGTTGCCATGCTAATTTTCACTCTCGGTGGAATTATAGGTTGTGTTGTTGCATCTCCGTGGAGTTGGTCAATTATCGTCCCTCCGCTGTTCAACAAAAGGTGTCCATTTGTTGTATATATGTTAAGTTTTGTTCATAGGATGATGGTTGGTTCATATATTGAGTTGTGTATTCATCTTGTGTATAAATCTTGTATTCATCTTGTGTATAAAGCTTGTATTCATCTTGTCATTAAAACATGAGGGAGGGGGTCGTTAAAACATAACCCTGATAACTTCGACATGAGGGGGCCGGGGGGGTGGTTCATGTCAAGTGTTGTATTTTCTCTCGAATGTGAAGCAAGTCTTTTTTTTGCCATGTCAAGTGTTGTATTTTCTCTCGAAACATATCCCCGATAACTTTGACATGAGGGGGGGACGTCGGACATGCATGAGACATGAGGGGGGAGTAGTCCTCGACGATCGTCTGAAACTGACTGTTATAAAACTTGTCAACTTTGCCATGTTGAGGGGGGAGTAGTCCATCTCTCAGGTTTGTATATTGCCATGTTGTAATATTTGCAGAAACTATGGACAGAGACTTCAAAAAAGAAGAGTTGTTAGGGGATACAATCCGCGACGGAGGTGATCCCTTGTCGTTTCTCAATGACACCGATGGTCAGGAAGGAGAGGATGACGGCTCCGGTGATCCAACAATGGAGGAGGAAGGAGATCATGATGGCTCCGGTGACCGAATGGCGGAGGAAGGAGATCATGATCACGGCTCCGGTGACTGAACGGAGGAGGGAGCCTTAACTGTTGCAAAGTCCGGCGAGGTATATATGTGTGTGTGTGTGTGTGTGTATATATATATATATACTAATTAAGCCTCAGCTGACTAGATGCATTAATTGTTTTGTATGTACATATATTAACGCTTCTTTCTTCTTTTAGCCCTCCGGATCGAGCCAAACTTCGGTAAGGAGACGAGGCCCGAAGAAAAGGTTGCGCCAGGATGAAAGGTTCATGATCACAAAAGTCGCTCAAGATGGCCAACCGATTGCTCCCAAATGGACCAAGGACACATTTGTACATCAGTGCGGAGTTGTTGTTAGGGACAGCATCCCGATCAGCATCCAAGAATGGAATAAGAAGAAAGACCCTGAAATTTCTTATGTCCAGGATAGACTGAAAGATGATCTTTGGACCTCGCTGATGACAAATTTCAGCCTATCGCCAGAGGAGGATCCGAATAAACCAGTTATAGAGCAAAAGGTCAAGGCATTTGCTCTTAAGAAGATGGCAGAACTATTCAAGAACTGGAAGAAAGAGTTGAACAAAAAGTTTGTCGAGAAAGACGAGACTTGAGAATTCATCGGTCGATATGAGAAGATAAGAGATCACTGGCCCGCATTTGTGGCCTACAAGAAATCGGACAAGGGTAAGCAAAGGTCACTGACAAACAAGCAAAATGCTGCAAAGAAGAAGTATCACCATACAATGAGGTCAGGTGGCTATAGCAAAGCCCGGCCGTTGTGGGATAAAGCTGAGCAAGACCTGCTTGCTAAAGGGGTCCAACCAGCGACATTGCACTGGCCAGATCGGGCAAGGACTTGGTTCTTTGGGGTTGGGGGAACTTTGGACCCAGAATCAGGGAAGTGTGTTTGGACGAACGATCAACTTGCAATACCCATCAAGAAGCTTGAGGAAGCAACCTAGGCAGCGCAGGAAGGGAGGTTCCGGCCCGACAGAGAGAAGCACGAGCTGACAGAGGCCCTCGGGAATCCTTAACACCCTGGACGAACACGAGGCACTTCAGGCTCCATTCCATGGGTGCATGGGTTTCCCGACAGCGGTGGTTATAGAAGCCGACAGAGAAAGAAGCAAGAGGAAGCAAGCGAAATGCAGAAGCTCAGTGCAAGATTAGCGAAACTAGAGGAACTTGAGAGACAGCGAGCTACCGGCCAACCATCTCAGCGGCACAAAGATCCTTCCTTCGACACTGCCCCAGAGGCTACCCCACCATCTGAGCGGAGAAGCGGCGTGGCTTCCACGGAGCTCGTTCAGCCTGATTTCACGGCTCCTCGCTACCCCGTGGATAGTATCACAGAGGCTGAACATTGTGTGCTAACGACGAAATGCCAGAACCTGACCTTGAAGGCGGCGGTCGGCTCTGTTGTACCTCCTTGAGCTGAGGGAACTTTCCATTGCCGTCCGATTCCACATGGCTATGCTATTGTCATGGTGGATGAAATAATGGAGGGATTTGAGGGGCTGGAGCTTGACCACCCTACAGGTGAAGGGGATATTTTTCTGGAAAATGCTTTAAGGAGTACATGTCTATGGAGAAAGGAGAACATCAAGCTTCCAAACTGGACGCCGCCTCAGCAGACTCAGCTGGATGAGGCCTCTCAGCAGACTCCTCACAGTCCAGCTCAGCTGCCTGAGTCGTCTCCGGCGCGTGAGCTGTCTTCGCCGCCTCAGCCGCCGTCTTCAGCGGAGGAGGCCCCTCAGCAGAGTCCTCTTCCTCCTCCGCCTCCTTCAGCGCGTCAGCGGACTCCGCCTCCTCCGGCGTGTCAGCGGACTCCGCCGCCTCAGCAACGGCGGAAGAGAGCCGCTGCCGCTTCGGCGGCTAGCAGTACAATAGGCGGGAAGAAATACAAATTTGGTCCAAGCCTCAAGCCTCTTCCAAAGTTACCATATGAGAGAACTGACGAGGAAAACAAGGACATCGTGGATGCCGAAGTGAGGGCCCATTTTGACCGAAAACGTCCACCTCCGAAGGAAACAGTAGATCCGGTGAAAGCGAAGCGCACTCTGGATGCCCTTAAGCGACCACCACCGCCTCCGCCGCAATCCAACTATGACTGCTGTATTGAAAAGACATATGATGAAGCGCGGCGGTCAGGAAGTACTACCAGTGGTGCAAGATGAAGAAGTGGGAAAAAATTCCCCAGCTCGGCGAACAGGAGAAGCAATCGTGCCCCCCGCTCATGGTGTCTAGCGATATCATCGCTAATCATCCGGGGCTACTGTTCGGTACCACTCTTGGTGATTACGTGGGTGATGATGTACAATTTGAAATGGCTGAGGTAGTAGAGCAATTTAGATACGAGCACGGGAAGCCTCTCGTCAAACATGATCAGCTCCTGCATCTACCAACGATGATGCGAAGATTGCATGAATGGTACTTGGAAACCTGCAGGAAGTCTGGGACCAATAGTCTGATGCTGGTAATTAAAGATGAGCACGACTTCATTGGAGTCGACCTGATGCCTATTGAATTTGTGGAATTATTTCATTTATTCAATCAACAGGCCCTCGACAAACAACTCATGACTTCTTACTATCTGTAAGTATTATTTCTGTAATTAAGTCTCTAGATCAGCTTGTTCATTGCATGTATATATAATCATCCTCACTATATATATTATGCAGATTGAAGATCGTCAAATGCAAAAGAGGACAAATCTATCACATTGGGTTCATTAGCCCAAATACCATAAATGAATGGTCGGTAAAAAAGAAAGCCAAAGATACCAAGAAAAACTTGCTAAAAGCGTTCCTTTGACATCAAAACAAAAGGGAAATATTCTTTCCTTACAACTTCAAGTGAGTGTTACTGTCTTGTGCATATGTTGTTTCGCTTACTCAAGGTTAAGTGTAATTGATGAGTTATGAGTGTGCAGGTTCCACTTTATTCTGCTATCCATAAATCTTGACGGGCAGTAGTAACTGTCTTAGACTCGAGACGTAAAGATCAAAAGGAGTGGGCGGACAAGAAGGAAATGCTCCAGAGGTAAGTTCAATCATTATCGCACCATATCGATCGGCAACTTTCGTTCTGTTCCTGATATCAAGTAATCATTTTCTTTGCCTGGTAGGGTTTGGAAAACATTCACCGGAATGGTCCCGGGTCTGAAGAAGGAGCTGAAATTTACATAACCCAGAGTAAGTAGTACTAGCTAGTTCCGTGCATCTCTCATTGATTCTAGTTTCATCAATACCATTATCATGCTTGATTATCAGTTTGATTGAACTCTATTCTCGTAAAGTGCTTGTGGCAGGCACCCGGGACTGATTTATGTGGATACTACGTTTGCAAGTTCATTCGCAACTCGACCCTTGAGCGGGGCTTCTCTGACGAACAATTTGAAGTACGTAAACAATATTCACAATTCTTTTTTTATTACCATCATTTGTGTTGAGTTTCATTCATATATATGTATTGACCCCTTCTTTAAATTAGATCTGGCAGATGCGGGATGAACTCCTACCACATGATCGCATACGAGCAATTCAAGAGGAATTGCCGGGATTCTTTCTTGACCATGTCATACCTAAAGACGGAGAATACCATATGGAATTGGAAATGGATTTTAGGTAGATGATGTTAGCGATTGTAAGAGATGTTATATTGTATATATGTAATAGCGTCGGATAGATATAGGAAAACTTGTTGTTCGACCAAGCACGAAGAAAGAGAGGTCACTTCTCTCTATATATGTTAATGACGATGTTGTGTAATTAACGGTTCCTTCATTTGCTTACTAGCTAGCGTCGAGTTCTCTCTATATGTAGTAGCTACCGTTGACCAAGCACAGAGAAAGAGAGGTCACTTCTCTCTATATGTAGTAGCTAGCTAACACAATATGAAACCCCTAAACCCTCCAAAACCCCTAACCCCCCCCCCCCCTAAAAAAAACCAAAAACCCCAACGCCTGCGAGCTGCTGACGCGTGGCTGCCTTTTAGTCCCGGTTGGTGTTACCAACCGGGACTAAAGGTCCTCCTGCCTGGGCACCCCACAGCGGCCATGTGGAGCTGCTTTAGTCCCGGTTCGTAAGCCAACCGGGACTAAAAGTAATGGGCATTAGTCCTGATCGTTTTGCCCCGGTTGCAGAACCGGGACTAAAGGCCCTCTGAAACCGGGACTAGTGCCTTGTTTTCTACTAGTGCAAGCTTTTCCTGTCAACAAAAATGATCGAGTAGTTCCCAGTACTTTCCATGCTAGATATATCATAGGCGGTTCCCAAACAGAAAATAAAGTTTATTCCTTTTTCCACCATACTTTCACATTCCACGGCTAGCCGTATCCACGGGTGCCGTCCATACCAACACTTTTCAAGGAATTTATTATTTGACAACATAAAGTAAATTCATTTTTCATTTCGGGACTGGGCATCCCTAATACCTTTGCCATACTCTCGTGCAATGACAAGTGAATAAACACTCATCTTGAGAATAACACATCTAGCATGGAAAAATATCAGCCACCCCCTACCGTTTCATGAACGGTACGAGCACACAAAAAGGAAATTATTTTGAAAATTAGAGATGGCACATACAAATTTGCTTAGAACGGCACGGGAATACCGCATATAGGTAGGTATGGTGGACTCATATGGCAAAACTGGGTTTAAGGATTTTGGATGCACAAGTAGTATTCCTACTTAGTACAAGTGAAGGCTAGCAAAAAGATTGAGAAGCATCCAACCAAGAAACAAAAACTCACATAAGCGAGCATTGAGCATAACTAATACCGAATAATGCACCACAAGTAGGATGTAATTTCATTGCATAACTATTGACTTTCGTGCTTGCATAGGGAACCACAAACCTTAACATCAATATTCTTACTAAAGCACAATTACTCACCAACATGACTCACATATCACTATCATCATATCTCAAAACTATTACAAAGAATCAAGTTTATTCTGTCCAATGATATTCATGAAAGTTTTTATTATATCCCTCTTGAATATCTATCACTTTGGGACTAGTTTCATATATTGCTATTTCTTTTGGCAAGCTCAAGCAAATTTAAGTGAAGAACATGAGCATAAAAGTTTTCATCTCTCAAAATAATATAAGTAAAGCATGAGAGAATTTCTTCAAAATTACTAACTCTCAAATAAATCTAAGTGAAGCATGAGAGCATTTATTCAAAAATATTAAATCACACCGTGCTCAAAAAGATATAAGTGAAGCACTAGAGCAATTCCATAGCTCAAAAAATTTAAGTGAAGCATATAGAGCAATTCTAACAAATCATAGCATAATTTTGGCTCTCTCAAATAGGTGTGTCCAGCAAGGATACCTGTGACAAACTAAAAAGCAAAAAAAGCAAAGACTCATATAATACAAGCCGCTCCAAGCAAAACTCATGATATGTGACGAATAAAAATATAGCACCAAGTAAAATACCGATGGTCGTTAGAAGAAAGAGGGGATGCCACTCGGGGCATCCCCAAGATTAGTTGCTTATTTCTCCTTGAATATTGCCTTGGGGTGCCATGGGGCATCCCCAAGCTTAGGCTCTTCTTACTCCTTATTCCTTCATCCATCGTGATCTCACCCAAAACTTGAAAACTTCAATCACACAAAACTCAACAAAAACTTCGTGAGATCCATTAGTATAAGAAAACCAATCTTTACTTTAAGTACTGTATAAAACCCATTCAAATTTTGTTATTGCATTATATCTATTGTATTCTAACTTTTCCATGGCTTATACCCCCCGATACAATCCATAGAATCATTAAAATAAGCACACAATGCAAAGAAAACAGAATCTGTCAAAAACAGAACAGCCTGTAAAGATGTGAATTGTTCTCATACTTCAATACCTCCAAAAATTCTGAAAAATTAGGAGAACAGATGAAATTTGTATATAAATCTTGTGTAACAAATTCAGAATTTTTCGTCGCTTCTGTGAATCTAGACAGTTATTTTACTGGACGCAAAAGTTTCTGTTTTTCAACAAGATCAAATCAACTATCACCAAAGCTATCCCAAAGGCTTTACTTGGCACAAACACTAATTAAAACATAAAAAACACAATCATAACAGAGGCATAATTGTGCAAACACTCAAGAACTGAAAGAAAAAGGCAAAAATAAATTTTATTCATTGGGTTGTCTCCCAACAAGCGCTATCGTTTTACTCCCCTAGCTAGGCATAATGCATAGATTCAAGTATTGTCATCTTTAGTTATTGCAACTTTTGTAAGAGCCTTTTCAAATCCGGGAGGCTCTTTGCGCTTCCCAAGATTTTCCAGAAAAGAGACCATCTTGAGATCTAAAATAGCCAAACGCTTATTGCAAAGAGTAATCAAAGTATTCATACGATTGAGATTTCCACTAATATGTTTAAGAGGTTCGTTATATTTTTGCAACTCAACCAAATGTTTATGCAAATCACTTAACTTGTCTAAAATTTGAGCCCCTTCTTGAGTAAAGGAAATCCCATATTTGATTGGTGGAATCCCCAAAATTCCTTCTAGGATCTCATAAGCAGTGTTAGCATCAAGCTCAATAAAGTTTCCATTAGCGGCAAAATCCAAGAGTTGTCTAGGATGCAAGATTGCAATCCTACATGTCCTATTATTCTTGGTAGACCTTTCCTTAGAACGATTGGTGCAATTATTGATATGAAAGAAGGAAACATTAGATTTCAATTTCCGTTAAGGAAGTGCATGGAACACTTTCCTAGAAAGAAAATTAAATTGCCTTATGAATCTATTATGAGAGCTACTTATGGATTGCATACCAAAGATGACAATACCTAGATCTATTCGTGTTTTTATGCCTAGCTAAGGGCGTTAAACAATAGCGCTTGTTGGGAGGCAACCCAATTTTATTTTTGTTTTTGCTTTTTTGTTCCTGTTTTGAAATAAATAATTCATCTAGCCTCTGGTTAGATGTGGTTTTGTGTTTTAATTAGTGTTTGTGCCAAGTAAGACCTTTGGGATGGCTTACGGTGATAGTTGATTTGATCCTATTGAAAAACAGAAACTTTTACGCCCAGTCACAGAATTATTTAGATTCACTGGAGTGTGGAAAACCCCTGAATGTTTTACACAAGATTAATATACGAATTTCCTCTGTTTTCCTAATTTTTCAGAATTTTTGGAGTTACATAAGTATTAGAACAATTTATATCTTCGCAGACTGTTCTGTTTTTGACAGATTCTGTTTTCTATGTGTTGTTTGCTTATTTTGATGAATCTATGAGTAGTATCGGGGGGTATGAACCATGGAAAACTCGGAATACAGTAGATATTACACTAATATAAATAAAGAATGAGTTCACCACAGTACCAAAAGTGGTGATTTATTTTCTTATACTAACGGAGCTTATGAGATTTTCTGTTGAGTTTTGTGTTGTGAAGTTTTCAAGTTTTGGGTAAGGATTTGATGGACTATGGAATAAGGAGTGGAAAGAGCCTAAGCTTGGGGATGCCAAGTCACCCCAAGGTAATATTCAAGGACAACCAAGAGCCTAAGCTTGGGGATGCCCCGGAAGGCATCCCCTCTTTCGTCTTCGTCTATCGGTAACTTTACTTGAGGCTATATTTTTATTCACCACATGATATGTGTTTTGCTTGGAGCGTCTTGTATGATTTGAGTCTTTGCTTTTTAGTTTGCCACAATCATCCTTGCTGTACACACCTTTTGAGAGGGACACACATGAATCGTGATTTATTAGAATACTCTTTGTGCTTCACTTATATCTTTTGAGCTAGGCAATTTTTCTCTAGTGCTTCACTTATATCTTTTTAGAGCACGGCGGTGGTTTTATTTTATAGAAATTGTTGAACTCTCATGCTTCACTTATATTATTTTGAGAGTCTCTAAACAGCATGGTAATTTGCTTTGGTTATAAATTTAGTCCTAATATGATAGGCATCCAAGAGGGATATAATAAAAACTTTCATATAAAGTGCATTGAATGCTATGAGAAGTTTGATTCTTTATGATTGTTTTGAGATATAAAGATGGTGATATTAGAGTCATGCTAGTGAGTAATTGTGGATTTTAGAAATACTTGTGTTAAGGTTTGTGAGTCCCGTAGCATGCACGTATGGTGAACCATTATGTGATGAAGTCGGAGCATGATTTATTTATTGATTGTCTTCCTTATGAGTGGCGGTCGGGGACGAGCGATGGTCTTTTCCTACCAATCTATCCCCCTAGGAGCTTGCGCGTAGTACTTCATTTCGATAACTAACAGATTTTTGCAATAAGTATGTGAGTTCTTTATGACTAATGTTGAGTCCATGGATTATACGCACTGTCACCCTTCCACCATTGCTAGCCTCTCTAGTGCCGCGCAACATTCGTCGGTACCATACACCCACCATATACCTTCGTCACAACAGCCACCATACCTACCTATTATGGCATTTCCATAGCCATTCCGAGATATATTGCCATGCAACTTTCCACCGTTCCGTTTATTATGACACGCATTATCATTGTCATATTGCTTTGCATGATCATGTAGTTGACATCATATTTGTGGCAAAGCCACCATTCATAATTCTTTCATACATGTCACTCTTGATGCATTGCACATCCCGGTACACCACTGGAGGCATTCATATAGAGTCATATTTTGTTCTAAGTATCGAGTTGTAATTCTTGAGTTGTAAGTAAATAAAAGTGTGATGATCTTCGTTATTAGAGCATTGTCCCAAGTAAGGAAAGGATGATGGAGACTATGATTCCCCCACAAGTCGGGATGAGACTCCGGACGAAAAAAAAGAGGCCAAAAAAAAAGAGAAGGCCCAAATAAAAAAAATGAGAGAAAAGAGAGAAGGGACAATGTTACTATCCTTTACCACACTTGTGCTTCAAAGTAGCACCATGATCTTCATGATAGAGAGTCTCCTATGTTGTCACTTTTATATACTAGTGGGAATTTTTCATTATAGAACTTGGCTTGTATATTCAAATGATGGGCTTCCTCAAATTGCCCTAGGTCTTCGTGAGCAAGCGAGTTGGATGCACACCCACTTAGTTTTCTTTTGAGCTTTCATAAACTTATAGCTCTAGTGCATCCGTTGCATGGCAATCCCTACTCACTGACATCGATATCTATTGATGGGCATCTCCATAGCCCGTTGATATGCCTAGTTGATGTGAGACTATCTCCTTCTTTTTGTCTTCTCCAGAACCACCATATTCTATTCCACCTATAGTGCTATGTCCGAGGCTCACGCTCATGTATTGCGTGAAAGTTGAAAAAGTTTGAGAACATCAAAAGTATGAAACAATTGCTTGGCGTGTCATCGGGGTTGTGCATGATTTGAATATTTTGTGTGATGAAGATGGAGCATACCCAGACTATATGATTTTGTAGGGATAAGCTTTCTTTGGCCATGTTATTTTGAGAAGACATAATTGCCTTGTTATTATGCTTGAAGTATTATTGTTTTTATGTCAATATTAAACTTTTATTTTGAATCTTATGGATCTGAACATTCATGCCACAATGAAGAAATTACACGGATAAATATGTTGGGTAGCATTCCACATCAAAAATTCTGTTTTTATCATTTACCTACTCGAGGACGAGCAGGAATTAAGCTTGGGGATGCTAGATACGTCTCCAACGTATCTATAATTTTTGACTGTTCCATGTTATTATATTATCTGTTTTGGATGTTTTATATGCATTAATATGCTATTTTATATATTTTTTAGGACTAACCTATTAACCTAGAGCCCAGTGCCAGTTTCTATTTTTTCCTTGTTTTTTAGCTTCGTGGAGAAGGAATACCAAACAGAGTCCAAATGGAATAAAACATTCGCGATGATTTTTCTTGGACCAGAAGACAACCAGGAGACTTGGAGATGAAGTCGGAGGAGCCACGAGGCGGCCACAAGGACGGAGGGCGCGCCCAGGGGGGTAAGGCGCGCCCCCCAACCTTGTGGGCCCCCCGTGACCCTCCTGACCTAATTCTTTCGCCTATATATTCCCAAATATCCCCAAACCACCAGAGGCATCCACGAAAACACTTTTCCACCGCCGCAACCTTCTGTACCCGTGAGATCCCATCTAGGGACCTTTTCCGGCACCCGGTCGGAGGTGGATTCGATCATGGAGGGCTTCTACATCAACTCCATTGCCCTTCCGATGAAGCGTGAGTAGTTTACCACAGACCTACGGGTCCATAGCTAGTAGCTATATGGCTTCTTCACTCTCTTTGATTCTCAATACCATGTTCTCCTCGCTGTTCTTGGAGATCTATTCGATGTAATACTTTTTTGCGGTGTGTTTGCCGAGATCCGATGAATTGTGGATTTATGATCAACTTATCTATGAATATGATTTGAATCTTCTCTGAATTCTTTTATGCATGATTTGATATCTTTGTAATTCTCTTCGAACTATCGGTTTGGTTTGGCCAGCTAGATTGGTTTTTCTTGCAATGGGAGAAGTGCTTAGCTTTGGGTTCAATCTTGCGATGTCCTTTCCCAGTGATAGTAGGGGCAGCAAGGCACGTATTGTATTGTTGCCATCGAGGATAAAAAGATGGGGTTTTCATCATATTGCTTGAATTAATTCCTCTACATCATGTCATCTTACTTAATGTGTTACTCCGTTCTTTATGAACTTAATACTCTAGATTTATGCTGGATAGCGGTCGATGTGTGGGGTAATAGTAGTAGATGTAGAATCGTTTCGGTCTACTTGACACGGACGTGATGCCTATATTCATGATCATTGCCTTAGATATCATCATAACTTTGCGCTTTTCTATCAATTGCTCGGCAGTAATTTGTTCACCCACCGTATTATTTGCTATCTTGAGAGAAGCCTCTAGTGAAACCTATGGCCCCCGGGTCTATTTTCCATCATATAAGTTTCCGATTTACTATTTTCCATCGTATAAGTATCTATTTTCCATCATATTAGTTTCTGATCTACTATTTTGCAATCTTTTACTTTCCGATCTATAAACCAAAAATACCAAAAATATTTACTTTACCGTTTATCTATCTCTATCATATCTCACTTTTGCAAATAACCGTGAAGGGATTGACAACCCCTTTATCGCGTTGGGTGCAAGTTGTTTGATTGTTTGTGCAGGTATTAGGTGATTTGTGCGTTGTCTCCTACTGGATTGATACCTTGGTTCTTAAACTGAGGGAAATACTTATCTCTACTTTGCTGCATCACCCTTTCCTCTTCAAGGGAAAAACCAACGCAAGCTCAAGAAGTAGCATGACCCACATCTTTATAAAGAAGGAGTAGATGGTATTATTAGACGTTGTGTACCTGAGCATGAACAGGAACAAATCCTACGGAAATGTCACTCTGAAGCTTATGGAGGGCATCATGCGGGAGATAGAACTGCTCACAAGGTATTGCATTCTGGTTTTTATTGGCCTACTCTCTTCAAGGATTCCCGTAAGTTTGTTTTATCTTGTGATGAATGTCAAAGAATTGGTAATATTGGTAAGCGTCAGGAAATGCCTATGAATTATTCTCTTGTAGTTGAACCATTTGATGTTTGGGGTTTTGATTACATAGGACCCTTTCCTTCCTCTAATGGTTATACACATATTTTGGTTGCTGTTGATTATGTTACTAAGTGGGTAGAAGCTATTCCAAATGGGTAGTGCTGATCACAACACCTCTATTAAAATGCTTAAGGAAGTTATTTTCCCAAGGTTTGGAGTCCCTAGATACCTAATGACTGATGGTGGTTCACACTTTATTCATGGTGCCTTCCGTAAAATGCTTGCTAAGTATGATGTTAACCATAGAATTGCATCACCCTATCATCCTCAATATAGTGGTCAAGTTGAACTTAGCAATAGAGAAATAAAATTAATTCTACAAAAAACTGTTAATAGGTCCCGAAGGAATTGGTCTAAGAAATTAGATGATGCACTTTGGGCTTACAGAACAGCTTATAAAAATCCTATGGGCATGTCTCCTTATAAAATGGTATATGGGAACGCTTGTCATTTGCCTCTTGAGTTAGAACATAAAGCATATTGGGCAATCAAAGAACTCAACTATGACTTCAAACTTGCCAGTGAAAAGAGGTTATTTGATATTAGCTCACTAGATGAATGGAGAACCCAAGCTTATGAAAATGCCAAGTTGTTTAAAGAAAAAGTTAAAAGATGGCATGATAAAAGAATCCAAAAGCGTGAGTTCAAAGTGGGTGAATATGTCCTTTTGTACAACTCTCATTTCAGATTCTTTGCAGGAAAGCTTCTCTCCAAATGGGAAGGACCTTATGTTATCGAAGAAGTTTATCGTTCTGGAGCTATCAAAATAAATAATGCCGAAGGTACTAACCTGAAGGTTGTAAATGGGCAAAGAATTAAACACTATATCTCAGGTACGCCTATTAATGTTGAAAGTAATATTATTCAAACCATGACACCTGAGGAACACATAAAAGAAACCTTCCGGAACACTCCAGAATCGTGAAAAAGAGAGGTAGGTGATACGGTAAGTAAACGGACTCCAAAAAATCCGCAAAAATATTTTTTGTCAGTTTTGGAATATAACAAAAATTAGGAAAATAAGAAACAACCAGGAAGGCAACCCTGGTGGGCACAACCAGGTGCGCCCAGGTGGGTTGTGCCCACCTTGGGTACCTTCCAGACTCCGTTTTTCTCTCGTTTACTTGTTTCCCAAGATAAAAAATCTTTATATACCCCCCAAACCTATTGACTACCGTATCACAAAGAAATCTTCTGTTCTTCCCTCTTGCTGTTTTCTGGCAGACCTGAAAATATGTCATCTCAAGATTCGGAGGGTGAGAGCTATGTCGCAGATTATATTGCAAACCCCAAGGTTTATGGAGATGTGGAACATAATGGTTGGACCACGGAGGAAGAAGAGGACTATGATCCGAAAAGGAAAGAAGAGACAAGTTCGGATGAAGATGAAGTTCCATTACCCCAACCTAGGGACATGCACGTGGAATTCAAGAAGTCAAGCCTCCCAAATAAAGCAAAGAAACCTAAGATCCAGTTTATCCCTTTTCATCTTTTGCAGGAAAACAAGCAGGAATTATGCGAAAAGGTACTAAGGCTCGAGCAGGAGATCAATGACTTGAGGAGGAAAATTCCATCCTCAAGCGTAAGCTGAGGAAGAGAGACACTCATACATCACCACCACCACATTCTTCATCACCAAAGGAGACTTGAGTTCATGGTATGGGCACTCCCCTTGGCTTGTGCCAAGCTTGGGGGAGGTGTCCCGGTATCGTATCACCACCACTATCTTTGCCTTTATCTATTTTAGTTCGATCTTTAGTTTCCTATGATTTAGTTGAATAAAAGTTTTAGTTCGATCCTTTCTTTTCGAGTGTTTGCTTAGTGATCTATCAATCGATGTAATCGTGTGCGAGATATATAATAAAGAGTAGTTCGAGTTTTGTTTCTTTACTTTTTTGTTTCAATAAAAAGAAAGGAAAATAAATGAAAAGATCATATGCTAATCTTATGGTAAGTAATGACATCACATAAGGAAAAGTATAAGTGGTAAAATTTGTTGGAGATTGACAAACATAGCATTAGTCAATGATGCAACTCATGAAAGAATTAATAAAGGAAGAGAAGATTCACATGCAAATACACTATCTTGGACATCTTTTATGATTGTGAGCCCCCATTAAATATTTTGTGTCAAAATAGTTGACGTTGGACAAGGAAGACAACGTAATGATTTATGTTTGTTCATATTCACATAGAAGTTATATTGTCATAGATCCTTTAACATGTGGTGCTTGCTCAATATCTTTTCTAGCCAAAAATTCCGCACTAAGTAGAGATACTACTTGTGCATCCTAAACCCTTAACCCAAACGTCGTTTTGAGAGTCCACCATACCTACCTATGGATTGAGTAAGATCCTTCAAGTAAGTTGTCATCGGTGTAATAAGGCAAAAAAAATTGCTTCTAAATGTGTTAGATCATTTAATGTAAGAGAAAATTGAGCGTTGTACGAACTTGTGATGGCAAAATAATAAAGGCGACAGATTGCATAATAAAGGTTGCTATCACAAGGGGCAATATAATGTGACATTCTTTTGCCCTAAGAGATTGAGCATATAACCAAAAAGCGCATGGCAACCTCTGCTTCCCTCTGCGAAGGTCCTATCTTTTACTTTTATGTATTTACTTTTATGCAAGAGTCAAAGTATTCTTCTCCATTCCTTTTTATTTTATCTTTTGCAAGCATCATGTGGTGAGGAAAGATTTAGGAACATATATCCAGTTGAATATGGGTGGGCATGAGTTATTATTGTTGACATCACCCTTGAGGTGAATAAGTTGGGAGGCGAAACTATAAGCCCCTATCTTTCTATGTGTCCGGTTGAAACTTTTTGTTCATGAGTATGCTGTGAGTGTTAGCAATCATAGAAGATTAAATGATGGTTGAGTATGTGGACTTGCCTAAAGGCTCCGATACATGACCCTTCCTGAAAAGATGATGAATTGTAGTTGCAAAGTTGACTGAGAACATAATTTGTTGGTTTTCAATAAGGTTTATGCTTTATACTTCGATGTTGTGATGAATTGTTACTTGTTCATGAGAAGTTTATGACAAAAGTTATGTGATAAGAGTTCCATGATAAAGCTTGTCCTTGTTATAATAATGTACATGATGCTTCTATGTCCATATTTTGTTTTTATCGACACCTCTCTCTCTAAGCATGTGGACATATTTTTCGATATCGGTTTTTCGCTTGAGTACAAGCGAGGTCTAAGATTGGGGGAGTTGATATGCCCATTTTGCATCATGTTTACCTATTGTTATTTATAATGTTTTTATGCATAATAATGCTTTTGGGAGTAATTCTAATGCCTTTTCTCTCATAATTTGCAAGGTTTACACAAAGAGGGAGAATACCGGCAGCTGGAATTCTGGACCAGAAAAAGCACGTCAGAGCTACCTATTCTACACAACTCCAAATAAGCTGAAACTCCATGGAGATTTTTTATGGATTATTTAAGAATTATTGGAGCAAATAACTACCAGAGCGGGTCCACCAGGTGGGCACAACCCACCTGGGCACGCCAGGGCCCCCAGGCGCCCTGGTGGGTTGTGCCCACCTCGGCCCACCTCTGGTGCCCCTCTTCTGGTATATATTTTATTTTTACCTAGAAAAAATAAGGAGAGGACTTTCGGGATGAAGCGCCGCTGTCTTGAGGCGGAACTTGCCCAGGAGCACTTTTGCCCTCCGGCGGAGCGATTCCGCCGGGGGAACTTCCCTCCCGGAGGGGGAAATCATCGTCATCGTCATCACCAACAACTCTCCCATCTTTGGGAGGGCCATCTCCATCAACATCTTCAACAACACCATCTTCTCTCAAACCCTAGTTCATCTCTTGTGTTCAATCTTTGTACCGGAACCTTAGATTGGTACTTGTGGGTGACTAGTAGTGTTGATTACATCTTGTAGTTGATTACTATATGGTTTATTTGGTGGAAGATTATATGTTCAGATCCATTATGCTATTTAATACCCCTCTGATCTTGAGCATGATTATTATTTGTGAGTAGTTACTTTTGTTATTGAGGTAACGGGAGAAGTCATGTTGCAAGTAATCATGTGAACTTGATATGTGTTCGATATTTTGATGATATGTATGTTGTGATTCCCTTAGTGGTGTCATGTGAACGTCGACTACATGGCACTTCACCATATTTGGGCCTAAGGGAATGCATTGTGGAGTAGTTATTAGATGATGGGTTGCTAGAGTGACAGAAGCTTAAACCCTAGTTTATGCGCTACTTCGTAAGGGACTGATTTGGATCCAAAAGTTTAATGCTATGGTTAGATTTTATCTTAATACTTTTCTCGTAGTTGCGGATGCTTGCGAGGGGGTTAATCATAAGTAGGAGGTTTGTTCAAGTAAGAACATCACCTAAGCACCGGTCCACCCACATATCAAATTATCAAAGTAGCGAACACGAATCAAACCAACATGGTGAAAGTGATATGATGGAATTCCCGTGTACCCTAAAGAACGCTTTGCTTATTATAAGAGACCGTTTTGGCCTGTCCTTTGCCACAAAAGGATTGGGCTACCTTGCTGCACTTTATTTACCATTACTATTACTTGCTTGTTACAAATTATCTTGCTATCAAACTATTGGTTACCGACAATTTCAGTGCTGGCAGAGAATACCTTGTTGAAAACCACTTGTTATTTCCTTCTGCTCCTCATTGGGTTCGACACTCTTACCTATCGAAAGGACTACGATTGATCCCCTATACTTGTGGGTCATCAAGGTGGCGAAGGAGGAGTACCAGCTTGCCAACATCCTCTACCGGTCAGTGACCGAGTACTACCTCAACGTCAAGCCATGAGCCGCCACCCCCGGTGTCAAGCTAGTTTAGTTTATCGTTGTTTTAGTTTTTATGTAGATGATCCTCAGTGTGCTCCAGACGAACTATGCAGCAAAAAAGTAGTTTATCTTAAGTTTTAAAATTTCACGTACATGTTTGAAAGATCTGTTCTGCACCTGTGCTCAGCTGCCCGCAAAATCGTTTTAGGGCAAACCGTAACGATTTTGCTGGACGGATTTATACAGCAGGTGCTAGAATTACTCTAAGGATGCGTTTGGTTCACGGGATAGCCACCCGAAGGACAGGGATAACCAATTTTACAGGGGATACCATGTGTTTGGTTCATTGGCGAGAGGGGATATGGGCAACCAGATTGTGAGAATATTCCTCAAAACTCAGGCTTTGCTCGTCCACCGAAAAGTCACGGATATGGGCAGCCACCCTCACTCGCCTCACCCCTCCGCAAAACAGAGAAATGTTGTCCTCTCTCTCCCCTCATGTGGAACGCCAGCAACAAATCATGCGGTCAGCCACTACTAGTGAAAACCCTAGTAGTAGCGCTGGATAAAGTCCTAGCAGTAGCAATGGGGCCCACGCTACTGCTACGGCGCTACAACTAACTTTTAGCAGTAGCGTTGGTTGAACCAGCGCTACTGCTACCCCTACCTAGCAGTAGCGTGGGTTATCCTAGGCTCCCAGCGCTACTGCTAGATAGTTTTAGCATTGCCCTTAGGCCCGCGCTGCTGATAATCCTGCACTGCTGCTTCTGGTTAACCAACAATACTGCTAACATTACCTGTATTTTTTTCTGCTGCGTATTTGCACTGTATTTGTACAGGTTTTATAAAGTAGTCTAATCATATCATAAACATACAATATTCTCATCATATTATACACATAATAGTCTCATCATATCATCACATCATCCAACACAAATGATGTCTCTCATCATCATCTCGATATAGTGATACAAGTTATGTGACATGTCTCGACTACAAGCAACTGCATGGTCATCACATACACATGTTTCATCATCTATCTAAACTATGATATAGAAGAGAAGAGCGATCACTATGAGCAAGAGTGTGATAATGTAGTAGTTCTTGAGATGCCGGTTCAGATCCCTCTCTCGCGCTAGTGTGAACCTCAAGTAACTATCTTCCGCTTCGCCTCTGCTGTCAAACCCTCTCTGGTTGCCGCCCGGGAACTGGTACAACTAGGCCTAACACTCTGGCCACTCGTTGTACACTCCTGGAACCCTTGATACATCCATTTTGCATCATGTTTTCCTACTGTTATTTATAATGTTTTTATGCATAATAATGCTTTATGGAGTAATTCTAATGCCTTTTCTCTCATAATATGCAAGGTTTATACAAAGAGGGAGAATGCCGGCAGCTGGAATACTGGACCTGAAAAAGCTACATCAGAGTTACCTATTCTTCACATCTCCAATGAGCTGAAAATTTATGGAGAATTATTTTGGAATATATAAAAAATACTGGAGCAAATAACTACCGGAGGGAGGCCACCTGGTGAGCATAAGACACCAGGGCGCGCCAGGCCCCCCAGGCACACCCTGGTGGGTTGTGCTCAGCCCATCCCACCTCCGGTGCCCATCTTCTGGTATATAGATCATTTTGACCTAGAAAAAATCAGGAGGGGACTTTCGGGACGAAGCGCCGCCGTCTCGAGGCGGAACTTGGGCAGGAGCACTTTTGCCCTCCAGCGGACGATTCCGCTGGGGAACTCCCCTCCCGGAGGGGGAAATCGAAGCCATCGTCATCACCAACAACCCTCTCATCTTTGGGAGGGCAATCTCCATCAACATCTTCAACAGCACCATCTCCTCTCAAACCCTAGTTCATCTCTTGTGTTCAATCTTTGTACCGAAACTTTAGATTGGTACCTGTGGGTGACTATAGTGTTGATTACATCTTGTAGTTCATCACTATATGGTTTATTTGGTGGAAGATTATATGTTCAGATCCATTATGCTATTTAATAACCCTTTGATCTTGAGCATGATTATCATTTGTGAGTAGTTACTTTTGTTCTTGAGGTCACGGGAGAAGTCATGTTGCAAGTAATCATGTGAACTTGATATGTGTTCGATATTTTGATGATATGTATGTTGTGATTCCCTTAGTGGTGTCATGTGAACGTCGACTACATGACACCTCACCATATTTGGGCCTAAGGGAATGCATTGTGGAGCAGTTATTAGATGATGGGTTGCTAGAGTGACAGAAGCTTAAATCCTAGTTTATGCGCAACTTCGTAAGGGACCGATTTGGATCCAAAAGTTTAATGCTATGGTTAGATTTTATCTTAATACTTTTCTCGTAGTTGCGGATGCTTGCGAGGGGGTTAATCATAAGTAGGAGGTTTGTTCAAGTAAGAACATCACCTAAGCACCGGTCCACCAACATATCAAATTATCAAAGTAGTGAACACGAATCAAACCAACATGATGAAATTCCCGTGTACCCTCGAGAACGCTTTGCTTATCATAAGAGACCGTTTTGGCCTGTCCTTTGCCACAAAAGGATTGGGCTACCTTGCTGCACTTTATTACCATTATCGTTACTTGTCCGTTACAAATTATCTTGCTATCAAACTACCTGTTACCGAGTGATACGTCTCCAACGTATCTATAATTTTTGATTGTTCCATGGTGTTATATTATCATTCTTGGATGTTTTACAGTCATTTTTTAGCAACTTTATATCATTTTTTGGGACTAACCTATTGACATAGTGCCCAGTGCTAGTTGTTGTTTTTTACTTCGCAGAATATCATTACCGAACGGAGTCCAAATGCAGCGAAACTTTTTGGAGAATTTTTCTGGACCAGAAGACACCTGTTGAGCCAAAGAAGTACCAGAGGGAGGCTCCGAGGGGAGCACAACCCACCTGGGCGCGCCTGGGGGCCCAGGCGCGCCCTGGTGGGTTGTGCCCACCTCGGCCGCCTCCAGAACCGCCTCTTCGCCCTATAAATATCCAAATATTCCAAAAACCCTAGGGGAGTCGATGAAACACAATTCCAGCCACCGCAAGTTCCAGAACCACCAGATCCAATCTAGACACCATCACGGAGGGGTTCATCATCCTCATTGGTGCCTCTCCGATGATGCGTGAGTAGTTCATTGTAGACCTACGGGTCCGTAGTTAGTAGCTTGATGGCTTCCTCTCTCTCTTTTGATTCCCAATACAATGGTCTTTTTGAGATCATGTAACTCTTTTTGCGGTGTGTTTGTTGGGATCCGATGAACTTTGAGTTTATGATCAGATCTATTTATCCATGAAAGTTATTTGACTTTCTTTGATCTCTTATATGCATGATTACTTATAGCCTCGTATTTCTTCTTTGAATCTTTGGTTTAGTTAGGCCAACTAGATCAATTTTTCTTGCCATGGGAAGAGGTGCTTTGTGATGGGTTCGGTCGTGCGGTGTTCTTTCCCAGTGACAGAAGGGGCAGCAAGACACATATTGATCGTTGCTATTAAGGATAACAAGATGGGGTCCATTCCTACATGAATAGATCTTGTCTACATCATGTCATCATTCTTATTGCATTACTCCATTTTCCCATCAACTTAATACACTAGATGCATGCTGGATAGCGGTCGATGTGTGGAGTAATAGTAGTAGATGCAGGCAGGAGTCAGTCTACTAATCTTGGACGTGATGCCGATATAATGATCATTGCCTGGATATCGTCATAATTATTTGAAGTTATACCAATTTCCCAACAGTAATTTATTTACCAGCCCTATGCTATTTTTCTCGAGAGAAGCCACTACTGAAATCTACGGCCACCGGGTCTATTCTTTATCATATCTGCTTTGAGATCTATTTTTATTTGCTTTTTCAGATCTATTATTCTAAAAACCCAAAAATACCTTGCTGCACTTATTATTTATTTATTTTATTTTGTTTTATCGCGAGATCTATTTATCCAAAATCATACAAACCAATCTATCTTTTACCCGAGAATGATTGACAACCCCTCTTACGCGTCGGGTTGCAAGTATTTGTTCTTTGTGTGCAGGTATCGTTTACATAGTGTTACTTGGTTCTCCTACTGGTTCGATAACCTTGGTTTCATACTGAGGGAAATACCTACCGTAGCTGTGTTGCATCATCCCTTCCTCTTCGGGGAAATACTGACGCGGACACGAGCCATCAAGAAAGGATTTCTGGCGCCGTTGCCGGGGAGACATCATCAACATCTATCAGGTTCCTAATCACAAATCTCATCTCCTTGCAATTTACATTATTTGCCATTTACCTCTCATTTTCATCTCCCCCACTTCACAAAAATTTGCCGTTTTATTCGCCCTCTTTTTTGTTCGCCGTTTTCTCGTCAGATCTACCTTTTTGCGTGAGATCTTGCTTGATCTACCTTGTCACTATGGCTAGCATGACTACCCCTCCTTTGTCACCAGATTTTGAAGTTTTATACTTCAAGCAGAGATAAGGAGACAATTTGAAAGATGCTTGGTATAGCCAATGGAATCCTATCGCATTTGCAATCTCAAAGGGGATGCAAAGATTTTGCTTCGAAACTTCTATATAGGACACATAATTTATATTTGCAATAATAAGAACATCATTAATCCTTCCCATAGGTTTCTTAATAGTGGAATCCGCCAGATACAAATTTAAAGAACAATCATCAAATTCACGGAAACCTAACACATCACATAAAGTTTTTGGAATCGTGGAAACACTAGCACCCAAATCACACAAAGCATGGCACTCATAATCTTTAATATTAATCTTAATAGTAGGTTCCCACTCATCATAAAGTTTTCTAGGGATAGAAACTTCCAATTCAAGCTTTTCTTTAAAAGATTGCATCATAGCATCAACGATATGTTTAGTAAAAGCTTTGTTTTCATTATAAGCATGAGGAGAATTTAACACGGATTGCAACCAGGAAATACAATCTATTAAAGAAAAATTATCATAATTAAATTCCTTGAAATCCAAAAGAGTGGGTTCATTGCTACTTAAAGTTTTGACCTCTCCAATCCCACTTTTATCAATTTTAGCATCAAGATCTAAAAACTCCAAATCATTGGGACGCCTTTTAACTAAAGTTGACTCATCTCCAGTCCCATCTTTATCAAGATTTATATTGGAAAACAAAGATTCAATAGGAGTCACATCAATAACTTTAAGATCTTCATCATTATTTTCACGAAAACTAGAAGAACACGTTTTTACAAACCAATCTTTTTTAGCGCGCATCTTAGCGGTTCTTTCTTTGCACTCATCAATGGAGATTCTCATAGCCTTTAGAGATTCATTGATATCATGCTTGGGTGGAATAGATCTAATTTTCAAAGAATCAACATCAAGAGAAATTATATCCATGTTCCTAGCCAAATCATCAATCTTAAGCAATTTTTCTTCAATCAAAGCATTGAAATTCTTTTGCGAACTCATAAATTCTTTAACACTATTCTCAAAATCAGAGGACATCTTATTATAATTTCCATAAGAATTGTTGTAGGAATTACCATAATTATTAGAGAAATTACTAGGAAACGTCCTAGGATTAAAATTACCTCTATACGCGTTATTACCAAAATTGTTCCTACCAACAAAATTCACATTCACAGATTCATTATTATTTTCAATCAAAGTGGGCAAAGGCATATCATTAGGATCCAAAGAAGCACTCTTGCTAGAAAATAATTTCATAAGTTCATCCATCTTTCCACTCAAAACATTAATCTCTTCAATTGCATGCACTTTTTTACTAGTGGAAGATCTTTCGGTATGCCATTGAGAATAATTAACCATAATATTATCTAGAAGTTTAGTAGCTTCTCCTAGAGTAATTTCCATAAAAGTGCCTCCCGCGGCCGAATCTAAAAGATTTCTAGATGCAAAATTCAATCCGGCATAAAAAATTTGTATAATCATCCACAAATTCAGACCATGAGTAGGGCAATTCCGTATCATCAATTTTATCCTCTCCCAAGATTGTGCAACATGTTCATGATCAAGTTGCTTAAAATTCATAATCTCGTTTCTAAGGGAGATGATCTTAGCGGGAGGAAAATACTTGGAAATAAAAGCATCTTTACACTTATTCCATGAATCAATACTATTTTTAGGCAAAGATGAAAACCAAGTTTTAGCACGATCTCGTAGAGAGAACGGAAATAGCTTCAATTTAACAATATCATTATCCACATCTTTCTTCTTTTGCATATCACACAAATCAACGAAATTGTTTAGATGGGATGCGGCATCTTCACTAGGAAGGCCAGAAAATTGATCTTTCATAACAAGATTCAGCAAAGCGGCATTAATTTCACAAGATTCCGCACTAGTGGCAGGAGCAATCAGAGTACTAATAAAATCATTATTATTGGTGTTGGAAAAATCACATAATTTGGTATTCTCTTGAGCCATCGTGACAAAGCAAGCAATCCAACACACGAGCAAACAAAAAGCAAACGAAAAAGACGAACGGAAGAGGGGCGAAGAAAAAGGCAAATCTTTTCAAAAATTGTTTTAGAAGTGGTGGAGAGGAAAATGAGAGGTGTATGGCGAATAATGTAATGCAAGAGATGAGAGTTTATGATGGGTACTTGGTATGTCTTGACTTGGCATAGATCTCCGCTGCAACGGCGCCAGAAATTCTTCTTGCTACTTCTTGAGCTTGCGTTGGTTTTTCCATTGAAGAGGAAAGGGTGATGCAGCAAAGTAGGGATAAGTATTTCCCTCAGTTTGAGAACCAAGGTATCAATCCAGTAGGAGACAACGCACAAATCACCTAATACCTGCACAAACAATCAAACAACTTGCACCCAACGCGATAAAGGGTTGTCAATCCCTTCACGGTTATTTGCAAAAGTGAGATCTGATAGAGATAGATAAACGGTAAAGTAAATATTTTTGGTATTTTTGGTTTATAGATCGGAAAGTAAAAGATTGCAAAATAGTAGATCAGAAACTAATATGATGGAAAATAGATACTTGTATGATCGAAAATAGTAAATCAGAAACTTATATGATGGAAAATAGACCCGGGGGCCATAGGTTTCACTAGAGGCTTCTCTCAAGATAGCAAATAATACGGTGGGTGAACAAATTACTGCCGAGCAATTGATAGAAAAGCGCAAAGTTATGACGATATATAAGGCAATGATCATGAATATAGGCATCACGTCCGTGTCAAGTAGATCGAAACGATTTTGCATCTACTACTATTACTCCACACATCGACCGCTATCCAGCATGCATCTAGAGTATTAAGTTCATAAAGAATGGAGTAACGCATTAAGTAAGATGACATGATGTAGAGGAATTAACTCAAGCAATATGATGAAAACCCCATCTTTTTATCCTCGATGGCAACAATACAATACGTGCCTTGCTGCCCCTACTGTCACTGGGAAAGGACACCGCAAGATTGAACCCAAAGCTAAGCACTTGTCCCATTGCAAGAAAACCCAATCTAGTTGGCCAAACCAAACCGATAGTTCGAAGAGAATTACAAAGATATCAAATCATGCATAAAAGAATTCAGAGAAGATTCAAATAATATTCATAGATAAGCTGATCATAAATCCACAATTCATCGGATCTCGGCAAACACACCGCAAAAAAGTATTACATCAAATAGATCTCCAAGAACATCGAGGAGAACATGGTATTGAGAATCAAAGAGAGAGAAGAAGCCATCTAGCTACTAGCTATGGACTCGTAGGTCTGTGGTAAACTACTCACGCTTCATTGGAAGGGCAATGAAGTTGATGTAGAAGCCCTCCGTGATCGAATCCCCCTCCGGCAGGGTGCCGGAAAAGGTCCCTATATGGGATCTCACGGGTACAGAAGGTTGCGGCGGTGGAAAAGTGTTTTCGTGGATGCCTCTGGTGGTTTGGGGATATTTGGGAATATATAGGCGAAAGAATTAGGTCAGGAGGGTCAGGGGGCCCACAAGGGTGGGGGCCTCGCCCTACCCCCCTGAGCGCGCCCTCCGTCCTTGTTGCCGCCTCGTGGCTCCTCCGACTTCATCTCCAAGTCTCCCGGTTGTCTTCTGGTCCAAGAAAAATCATCGCGAAGTTTTATTCCATTTGGACTCCGTTTGGTATTCCTTCTCCACGAAGCTAATAAACAAGGAAAAAATAGAAACTGGCACTGGGCTCTAGGTTAATAGGTTAGTCCCAAAAATAATATAAAATAGCATATTAATGCATATAAAACATCCAAAACAGATAATATAATAGCATGGAACAATAAAAAATTATAGATATATTGGAGACGTATCAGGTCATCCCAAAAGTAATGTCTTAAATCGTAGCAGAATTTTTTTCTTTTGTTGGTATGTGAAACTAGGTGGTATATATTTTGCAACAATGTAATTAGCATAGTCAGCATACCAAGGAGTATTATAAGAAATATTTATTGCAGCTTGTGATAGTCAGTTTCAGACAATCATCGAGGACTCCTCCCCCCTCATGTCTGATGAGTCGTCCTATCTTTCGAGAGAGGATACTTAGAGGACCGCCTCTCTCATGGTCGTCGACGATACTTGCGGACCCCCCCCCCCCTCATGTCGAAGTTATCTGGGATATGTTGAATTCCCGAGAGAGTTAGGGGTGTTCTAACGTGGCACTACACAATATAGGTGAAGGGGGATAACATCCGGGAATGTTTTCCCGAAGTCTGCATTTTTGGACAGATGAACCGGAGGGGGACAGTTCCACTTGATATTAATTTCAGAAACTGTTATAATTTACAAACTTTGTTAGATGATCGCCGTTGATCTATAGTTCTAACGGAGACACTTCATATAAGTGTTTTACATGGACAAAAAAAATTCTAACTTTGTTACAAACATATGAACATATGAACATTTTCAATATACATCAATCCATCCATCCATACATATATACATACATACATGGACAAAAAAATTCTGTGAACATAAAAGATTTTAAGAAAAAAATTCTATGAACATAAAAAATTCTAACTTTGTTACAAACATATGAACATATGAACATTTTCTATATGCATCAATCCATCCATCCATACATATATACATACATACATTTTCTTTGCATATTCTTTGCATATATATGAACATATGAACATATTCTAACTTTGCATATGAACATATGAAAATTCTAACATATGAACATATGAAAATTCTAACATATGAACATATGAATTCTAACTTTGCATATGAACATATTCTAACATATTGTAACTTTGCATATTCTAACTTTGCATATGAACATGAACATATGCAGAGTAGGGGCAGGGGCAGCGGCTAAGCAGTAGGGCAGGGGCGGCGGCTGCGCAGGGGAAGGGGTCGGGGCGGAGCTCACTGGGAGGCAGGGCGTCGGCGTCGGGGCAGGGCGTCGGCATCGGGAGGGCGGCGCAGTAGCCTGGTGGCATCGGCGTCGGGGCAGGGCATCGGCGTCGGGGGAGAGATTTGGAGAAAACTGCTAAGTGCTGCTTATACACCCAACCCTTTAGTCCCGGTTGGTGGCTCCAACTAGACGGGAAGCAGAGACCTTTAGTCCCGGTTGGTGGCTCGAACCGGGACGAAAGGGGAGCCTTTCGTCCCGGTTGGAGCCACCAACTGGGACTAAAGGGTTGTGCTGCCACATCCATAAGTTTAGTCCCACCTCGCTACTTGAGAGGGGCTCGGAGTGGTTTATAAGCACTGTTGTCGCTACCCTCTCGAGCTCCTCTCTACTGTAGGCAGTACATGCCTATTTGACGCCCTGTTGGGCATGCTTGCACTGCGGGCCTGCATCCTGGCCCATTTTCTAGGGTTTCTAGTCGTATGCAGGCCGTGGTGGCAAGTAGGTGGGCCTTTTTTATTTTTTGCATTTGTTATGTTTTTAAATTTTTAATGTTATTTTTTGCATATGTTATTTTTAGTTATATAATTCTAGTTGCATAAATTTTATATAATTTTAGTTGCATAAGTTTTATTTTTTATTGATTCTTTTTAGTTGATTCCTTTTGCTATTAGAGTTTTATAAAAGCTTTTTAGTTTTCCATTAAAGTTTGTAACAAAAAATACTTTATGAAAATTCTTTTTACTATTAAAGTTTTTAACAAATAAGTACTTTGATAATTTTAGTTAATATTATTTTAATTCTTTTTAGTTTAATCTTTTTGCTATTAAAGAATATTATATTTAATTGATTCTTTTTAGTTCATTCTTTTTGCTATTAGAGTTTTATAAAAGCTTCTAGTCATTCTTTTGCTATTAGATTTTTATAAAAGCTTTTTAATTCATTCTTTTTGCTATTAGTTCATTCTTTGAGCTAAATGACCCTGAAATTGAAAAGCACTACAAATGAACTCTGAAAAGGTTGAAAGTAGGCATGGTATCATCATTTCACCCACATAGCATGTGCTAAAAAGTTGAGAGGGTTACGACAAAAACTGGATGCACTTCATGTACAAAATGGACAATCTCTTTCGAAGTATTATGGTTTTGGATGAAAACTCATGTGTTACAAAGGCATTTCATTTTTTTAACTTATTTCAACTCCAGACTTTTTGTGCGTTCAACATGCACCATTCAAAGCCACATCATCAATATTCAACCCTTTCTGACTTCATTTGCTATTTTTCATGCATTTACTGATTTTTTTAGCTAAATGACCCTAAAATTGAAAAGCAGTACAAATGAACTCTGAAAAGGTTGAAAGTTGGCATGGTATCATCATTTCACCCACATAGCATGTGCTAAAAAGTTGAGAGGGTTACGGCAAAAGCTGGATGCACTTCGTGTACAAAATGGACAATCTCTTTCGAAGTATCAGGGTTTCGGACGAAAACTCATCTGTTACAAAAGGCATTTCATTTCTTGATATGTAACCACAATGATATTCTAGATAAAAGCCATCATCAGAATAGTTGTGGAGAGAAAGTCTTCACTTTTTCTTCGTGTGTGTCCCTAGCTTATTGCGCCATAACCATGGATAATCTTCATCGTTTAATAGGATGCTTGGGTCAGCCTTCACTTTGAAGGGAGGAATTTCATGAAACTTTTCATAATCTTCAGACATGTCTGTCTTACCCTCCACTCCCATGATGTCTCTTTTCCCTATAAGAACTATGTGGCCCTTTGGCTCATCGTATGATGTATTCGCTTCCGTATCTTTTCTTTTTCTCGGTTTGGTAGACATGTCCTTCACATAGAAAATCTGCGCCGCATCATTGGCTAGGATGAATGGTTCGTCTGTGTACCCAAGATTGTTCAGATCCATTGTTGTCATTCTGTACTGTGGGTCTACCTGTACCCTGCCTCCTGACAGATTGACCCATTTGCACCGAAACAAAGGGACCTTAAAATCATGTCCATAGTCAAGTTCCCATATGTCCACTATGTAACCATAATATGTGTCCTTTCCCCTATTGGTTGCTGCATCAAAGCGGACACCACTGTTTTGGTTGGTGCTCTTTTGATCTTGGGCGATCGTGTAAAATGTATTCCCATTTATCTCGTACCCTTTGTAAGTCAATACAGTCGAAGATGGTGTCCTGGCCAACGAGTACAGCTCATTGCCAACAGTGGTGTCACCCATGAGATGTGTTTGCAACCAACTACCGAAAGTCCTGATGTGTTCACATGTAATCCAGTCGTCACACTGCTCCGGGTGTTTGGAGTGCAGAATATTCTTGTGTTCATTGACATACGGGGTCACCAAGGTAGAATTCTGTAGAACTGTGTAGTGTGCTTGAGCCCAAGAATGCCCATCCCTACATATTATTGAGTCCGCTCCTAGCGTGCCTTTTCAAGTCAGTCTCCCCTCATACCGCAATTGAGGAACACCAATCGGCTTAAGGTCAGGAATGAAGTCAACACAAAACCCAATGACCTCCTCTGTTTGCCGGCCCATGGAGATGCTTCCTTCTGGCCTAGCACGGTTACAAACATATTTCTTTAACACTCCCATGAACCTCTCAAAGGGGAACATATTGTGTAGAAATATAGGACCCAGAATGGCAATCTCGTCTACTAGATGAACTAGGACGTGCATCATGATATTGAAGAAGGATGGTGGGAACACCAGCTCGAAACTCACAAGACATTGCAACAAATCATTCTTTAACCTTGGTAGGATTTCTGGATCGATTACCTTCTGAGAGATTGCATTGAGGAATGCACATAGCTTCACAATGGCTAATCGAATGTTTTCCGGTAGAAGCCCCCTCAATGCAACCGGAAGCAGTTGCATCATAATCACGTGGCAGTCATGAGACTTTAGGTTCTGGAACTTTTTCTCTGCCATATTTATTATTCCCTTTATATTGGACGAGAAGCCAGACGGGACCTTGATACTGAGCAGGCATTCAAAGAAGATTTCCTTCTCTTCTTTGGTAAGAGCATAGCTGGCAGGACCTTGATACTGCTTTGGATGCATGCCGTCTTTTTCGTGCACACGTTGCTGGTTCTCCCATGCCTCCGGTGTATCTTTTGTCTTCCCATACACGCCCAAGAAGCCTAGCAGGTTCACGCAAAGATTCTTCGTCACGTGCCTCACATCGATTGCAGAGCGGACCTCTAGGTCTTTCCAATAGGGTAGGTCCCAAAATATAGATTTCTTCTTCCACATGGGGCACGTCCCTCAGCGTCATTCGGAACAGATTGTCCACCAGGACCCTTTCCAAAGATTACGTGTAAATCGTTGACTATATCAAGTATGTGATCACCAGTAAGGAGGGCGGGCTTCTTCCGGTGATCCGCCTCACCTTTGAAATGCTTGCCTTTCTTTCAACACTGATGGTTGGTCGGAAGAAATCGACGATGTCCCAGGCACGCATTCTTCCTGCATTTGTCCAAATATATACTTTCGGCGTCATCTAAACAGTGTGTCCATGCGAGGTATCCCTTGTTTGTCTGTCCTGAAAGGTTACTAAGAGCAGGCCAATCATTGATGGTTACAAACAGCAACACATGTAGGTCAAATTCCTTCTGTTTGTGCTCATCCCAGACACGTACACCTTTTCCATTCCACAGCTATAAAAGTTCTTCAACTAATGGCCTTAGGTACACATCAATGTCGTTGGCAGGTTGCTTAGGGCCTTGGATGAGCACTAGCATCATAACGAACTTCCACTTCATGCACAACCAAGGAGGAAGGTTATAGATACACAGAGTCACGGGCCAGGTGCTATGATTGCTGCTCTTCTCCCCAAAAGGATTAATGCCATCTGTGCTTAAACCAACCCATATGTTCCTTGCGTCACCTGCAAAGTCCCCCCACCTTCTCTCGATTTTTCTCCACTGCGACCCGTCAGTGGGTGCTCTCAACTTCCCGTCTTTCTTACGGTCCTCTTTGTGCCATCGCATCAACTTGGCATGCTCTTTGTTTCTGAACAGATGTTTTAACCCTGGTATTACAGTAGCATACCACATCACCTTGGCAGGAACCCTCTTCCTGGGGTGCTTGCCCTCAACATCACCAGGGTCATCTCGTCTGATCTTATACCGCAATGCATCGCATATCGGGCATGCGTTCAAATCCTTGTACTCACCGCGGTAGAGGATGCAGTCATTAGGGCATGCATATATCTTATGCACCTCCAATCCTAGAGGGCATAGAACCTTCTTTGCTTCTTACGTACTATCGGGCAATTTGTTCTCCTTTGGAAGCTTATTCTTCATTATTTTCAGTAGCTTCCCAAATCCGTTGTCAGATACACCATGGTCTGCCTTCCATTGCAGCAATTCCAGTGTGGTACCGAGCTTTGTGTTGTCATCTTCGCAATTTGGGTACAACCCCTTTTTGTGATCCTCTAACATGCGATCGAACTTCAACTTCTCCCTTTCACTTTGGCATTGTCTCCTCGCATCAATAATGACCCGGCGAGTATCATCATCGGGCACATCGTTTGGTGCCTCTTGATCTTCAGCTTCCCCCATTGCAGTATCACCGTATTCAGGGGGATAGTTGTCATCATCCTCTTCTTCTTCGTTGTCTTCCATCATAACCCCTCTTTCTCTGTGCTTGGTCCAAACATTATAGTGTGGCATGAAACCCTTCTCAAGTAGGTGGACGTGAAGGATTTTCGAGGAAGAGTGATCCTTCGTATTCTCACAGACAGTACATGGACAATACATAAAACTATTTTGCTTGTTTGCCTCAGCCACTTCAAGAAATTTATGCAGGCCCTCAATATACTCGGAGGTGCGTCGGTCACCGTACATCCATTGCCGATTCATCTAGGTGCACTATATAATTAAGTGTATCAAAAACCATTACAGAACATCATGAATAGAGAAGTGACCAAATTAATACATTCATCATCACATTAAAACCAAAGTACAGTAGTGATCAAATGTTATTACTGAAAAAATAAATACATAAAGTTCATACATAGTTCTCATAGAACAACATATAGCTCTCTAGAGCATAGAATTAAAACATACATTGAAACTCTGTACAACATTTAAATGCAACAACAAATGTGATCATAATCGCAACTAAGGTAACAATTGATCCAACAGCATAATGATACCAAGCCTCAGTATCAATGGCATATTTTCTAATCTTTCTAATCTTCAAGTGCATTGCATCCATCTTGATCTTGTGATCATCGACGACATCGGCAACATGCAACTCCAATTCCATCTTCTCCTCCTCAATTCTTTTCAATTTTTCTTCAAGTAATTGTTTTCTTTTTCAACTAAATTTAACCTCTCGACAAGAGGGTCGGTTGGAATTTCCGGTTCACATACCTCCTAGATAAAAACATCTATGTCACGTTGGTCGGCATAATTGTCATAACACTACAAGGCTACCCCCTATAAAGCAACACATATTCTACATCGTTTTGACTATTTTTTGCAAAATTCATAGTAGATACACATATAAGCGGTGTAGCATATGCGTTGCAGACTTGCATCTCGTGGCCTTGTTCGTGGTGCAACAGATCTTATATGTTGCGAGGTATTGGTTGCAAATTGTATCTATTATAATACTCCAAATATACATAATTAAAAAATAAAAAATTAATTCAGCACAAAAAGAAAGTATCGGATGTCCCCGAATGGACATCACAAAAATAAATTAATTAGACACGTACGTACACATAATGAATGTGGCGCGAAAATCTTTCTTTTAGGGATATGTGGCGCGAAAATCTGTGCTGACCGTCCGAGCAAAACAAAATTGCGCGAAGTCCACCACTTTTATTCTACGATCCAGATTGATATTCTCCTTCAAGTCCGGATCGATCTAGGTCTACTACGACACAAATCGATCATCCAATCTCCTCTCGCTGAGCGGGAAGGCTGGAAGGCGGCGACGGCCCGGGGAGCGGCGGGAAGGCGGAGACGGACAGGGGAGCGGTGGCTTTGCGTGCAGCGAAGAAGGGAGAAGCAGCAAGCCCGCGGCAAGAAGGCTGCAAGTTGTCTGCTAGCATCCCCTACTCCTCTGCCCGCCCCTCCAGCCTGCCCACTGGCGGCGCTCTACTCCTTCGGCTACCCATCTTCTCCTTCACCATGTACGACGGCGAGACTAACCTCCGAGGTAACCCTCTTCCTCCCTCATTCCCATATCCTCTCATCCAGTCACCTACTTGTGGGCACCTCGAGACATGGCCGTGGGATGTAGGGGGATTTGGTAGATGATGAAGGGGATGGATCGTCAGATTGGAGAGATGGATCCATTCCCCTGTCTTTGTGATCAAATCATTTAGAGAGAGGAGCTTCGGGCTTGTTACAGTTTCAGAGATGTACTGTACCACTAGGGCTATGTTCAGTTGTTTGGGATTTGTTCCCAGCAGGGAATTAATCACCATGGGGTTTGTGTGAAACCTCTGTTTGTCACTCTAATCTCTGTTGGGGTTTGACCCATATCCCTCTTAATCCCTGTCAACTTCATTGTTGTTCGGTTGGTCAGGGATTGAACAAAATTTGTACAGGAATACAGTTTAAATGTTGCAATAAGTAAACATTCATATCTGAATTCAGTTTGTACAAGGAATGTTTGAAATATTCAGAAAATGCAGTGTAAGCATTGCACTGAGTAAACATTCATCTCTGAAACTAACAATTAAGTTCTATTTCTAATGTGAGTAAACATTCAGGGAATGTATTCCTCCTCCCTTCTATTTCTAATGCGATCCCTTACTGTCATATCCATTGCGAAACTAATAGCATTTAAGTTCTAGTTTTAGTATAGAGTACATGTATATATGGGAGTAAGTCAACACAAGTGAGCATAATCAGAACAAGGACCCTAATCTGTAACATAATAGGAACATATATGTTTTAATTCTTATAAAGCAAACACACAAGAGTCTTTAAAAAATATAACAGATGTCTGCTAAACTTAACGACGACTTTAGGAATCTATATCGAGTAGTACTCTGAATCTAGTGTTGATTTTTCTATCCAAATTTGCATAAGAAGGACAAGATGAGAGACGATTGCATGAACCTCTGTATTTTCATATGTTAAGAGTAATACTTGGACTTATCTCCAATTTGTTGGAGTACATACACTTATGTCATTTGTTGACAAGAAGATTATATCTACTTCAGAGTATTTTCTGAAACACAAGTGGAAAATAGTTTGAAAATGCACAAAGATGCACCTTGATTAAACTTCTTGTTAACATCCATTTGTTTCCCTTAACATGTGAATGCCTCTCTGTTTCCTTGAAGATCAATGCTTTTGTTTCATGTTCAGCTCAGCTCAGTTCGTTGCCGGTTTCAGTCAACCAAGAGAGAAAAAGGAAATCCTTGACTTTTTGTGTATATTTCGTATGTCGTATGTTCAGAATATTTTTGCTTTTAGTGAATTGTTAGATCAAAGGATTCAAATTTGTACAACATTGTTCCAGGTGTTTGGGAATAGGTGAAATTTGGCAGCTGCCGCTGGTGTTGTATCATGATGGAAATTCAGTCGATCAGCAATTGAATTCGACTATTTGAACATGCTAGCTGCTGTCGCACAAGAGGTGCAGGGTAGTTATACTGTTTACTGCTTGTGATGTACTATGTGTTCACAAATTTTACCTAGATGTATTATGTGTTCACAAATTTACTTTCATTCTGTGACGCTGGACACAATACCACAATAAAGGTTAGCTTCCAATGTGATTCTGTTATTTACATTCTTAGTATCATTGCCACAACCTGTCATTTTGGACATGAAACTTACTACTCTACTGCTTCTGCATGCAGGTTTGATGGATAAAGAAAGTCACCGATCTGAAAATGTGGAGCCTAGTTGAAGTGATGAATTCATTACTGTTATTTGCTATTTTTTATTTTATGTCCATGTACTTTATAATTTGGACAAGAAGATTTGTAGGTGTTACTGCCCTGAAGTGTCCATACTTGATCTCAAATACGTTGGTGTTGGTTGTTCTGTTTCCTAAACATTCTTACACATGTTACTGTCAAAGAAAAACATTCTTACACATGTTCATATGTACCTACATCCGGGTTGTTGCTTATCTCATAATCATCATAGAAGTGTTAAATAGGCTGGTTCCATGAAATCGATCAATACATTGATGTTGGTTGTCTCCTTGCCAATATATCATGAGGGCATCTCTAACTTGGAGGGGAACAACAATAGAGTGTTAGTGTTAATCTCTTTGCACCAGAATAATGTAGCTGCAGCTTTTCTTCAGTTAGCTGTAGTGTTTTTTCAGTTAACTGTGCTCTTCTTCAGTTAGCACGGCAAATACCCTGTTCAGCACGTCGCCAATAATCTTTCTTGTGTTGTGCATGTCTCTGTTCTTTGCCACTCTGTTCGCATGAGTTGAATTCAGTTCATCGTTGATCCACACCGTGAGTTGATCCTAGCCTGATTTCCAAAGCATACCGCAAACGTCTGGTCACATTTTGAATGGAATTTAACAAAAAAATGATGCAAATTAAAAGAAAATGAACAATTTTTATTAAAACTTAAATATTCGTTCCATACAGCCGGACTATATTTTGTCCAGACAATTAAAACTTCTAAAAAAACTTAACCTCCCCTATACTTGATGGTGATCTCATACGCCTGGCCAGGCTCGCCGGTGGCACCTTCGTCGTTGTCGTCGGAGTCGGGCTTCCAGCAGCAGAAGAGTGCGGAGTCACGGTAAAGGCTTCCCGACCGCCGTCTGGAGCTCGCGGATGATCCTGTTCACTTGCTCCTGCGCCGTGTGTAGTGTGGCCACGGCCACCAGGGACGTGGGGGCAGGGAGAGAGGAGCGGCGGCGCGGTGATCTCGCTTGGAGACCACTGCTTGCCGTACTTCAGCATCTTCTCGTTGAGGCGGCGGAGATGACACTTTCTCATCTTCGTTGTGGTCTTAGACTGGTTGATGACCTAGTCCATCGCGTCTAGTCACATCTCTCCGACAAATGTCACAGGCGTATGGTTCGCATGCGGCGCGGGCGGCTCTCTCATCCTGCCCGCCACTTCAATGCCTGCCGCAATGACAGCTCGTGTCCGCTATGGGCCCGCATGGATGTAGCATGCAGAGCGGATGTGCGCTTGCGCGGGAAAGGGGGCCGGCGCGGGAGATGTTTTTGGGTGGTTTCGGGTTGTCCACGCGTAGGTGGCGGCGGTCCGGGCGCCCGCAAAGGTCCTCATTGTTTGCATCCGGTTTGCGAGATTTCGGACTGCTTGAGTGGTCCGCGGATCGATGGGTACCGTGTTGGATTGCAAACTATGTCAGGACACGTACATCGATCTGGACATTTGCGATGTTTTGAGGGTCCACATTAGCGCTGATCCCCAAAATGGATACACTCTTTATCCACAGACTGGTCCGAACTGGTCCACAGACAGTGATGCGGTAGATGGCCATACAACCATGCTCACATCCATTTCAAAAACAAATTAGAACGAACCGGGCGAATTTGACCAAACACGACGCAAGTCATTAAAGTTCATTCGTAGTTTACATAAAACTTACCATATTTCATCCGTTTAACTAAAAACTAAAAAGACACTAGGTTAACTTGTAGCGGGCGGTGACCTCGTACGCGTGGCCGCCCTGACCGGCCGTACTGCCGTCGTCGTCCGTGTAGCCCTTCGAGCGGCAGAAGAGCGCTGGGGTGCGACAGCCCTGCCCGGCTGCCGCTTGGCGCTCGCAGAGGAGCCGTTCTGCTTCATCCTGCACCGCGCGCAAGGCCTCCGCGACCAATAACGGCCCCGACCATGGTGCCCGGGCGGTAGCGAAGGTGTGTCGCTTAGCGACCACTCGTTGTTGATCCTAGCGAGCAACCTATCCAGGCGGCAGCGGCGGCGGCACCCCGCGACCTTCTCCGCGTTGGTGAAGGAGCGGTCACGGATCATGGCCTCTGCCAGGTTTAGGTCCTCGTGGACCCAAGCCGATGCCTCGTCAAAATTGGCAAATACGGAGCGGCCCGCCGTGTTGCGCTACTACGGTCGTGTTGCCTGCCTGGTCGCCCTTTGCTCGGCCGACACGATGGCCCGCGATGAGGAGTCGGCTCCGCTGCGGCCACTGAGGTAGTGGAGGAGGCGGTCGTGCGGCTTCGCAATCGCCAACGGCACCTCCTCCTTGACGGACTTCTCGCGCCAGTTGTGGCACTGTGGCGACGCCGGCCGGTCGATCCAGGCATAATGGTTGTGCGACGGCGAGGACGGCTCCACCTTCATGCGACGCCCGATCTAGACGCCACAATTGCATGGGGAGGGCTGCTCCACAAACCGACGGGGTACCGTGTTGGATGGCAAAATGTATCCGGACCGCTTGGTCCGAACGGATGCGAGTGGTTTAGGGATCTAGTTTAAGATGACCTTTGATCTCATATGTACTCCCTTCGTTCCTAAATATAAGTTCCTTGTTGGGATCTCTAAAATGACTTATAGTTAGGAACAGATGGAGTAGGTTGGAACCTGGAAGCTAAGAAATTTGTCGTGTTTTGGATTAATTTTTTCTATTTTTTGAGCAATAGAATTCATTTTTACTTCCACACATGTTGCATTAAAATTGTACAAACATAGAAGAAGCACATTCTGTTTAGCGCAAATATATGTACACGTGCCTATCATGGGCCAGATGATAATAACAAAAATTATAATTTGTTTCGCTCCAAATTATTAGTCTCACTCGTATTTCTTTTTGGTTTCACTCCATTTTTCCCTTTCCCTCCGTTCTCTCCCGCCAATAGTGACTAATCTGCCAAAGAAAAATTTAAGTACGCGCGCTTCATTACCATGGCCCCACATCCATAGGCATCCAGGACGGAGACTAACATCGGTCAAACAGATTGCGATGAGAAACTGCGCAAATAAAATCGGAAACCTCCATATCAGTACGGTTCCTTCCTCGTCTCGCGCTGGATCCATTGCACGCCGGGGGCCGGTGGCGGAGGCATCACCACAAGCTGAGCAAGGATTGCCGACCTACTCCCCCACAATTATCCTCTCTTGCTTCCTATTCCACCGATCTGTGCTCTTAATCAATCACGTCTCTCTTGCAAGGCAAATCCGGCTGGTAGATTGGTCAGATCCGGCTGGTACGTGTTGGTAACAATCCTGCGTGTTCATCTAGTAAGTGCCCTGCTCCCTATCCCTCATGCTACAATTCATGGTGTTCATCTAGTAAGTGCCCTGGTACGTGGTGGTAGATTGTCCAGATCCGGCTGGTACGTGGTGGTAACAATCCTGCGTGTTATCTAGTAAGTGCCCCTGCTCCCTATCCCTCATTGCTGCTATTCATGCCCTCCGTATTGGTTCTCAGCTGTTTTTTTCTTCACCCACCAATAGATATACATAGAGATCAGATCATGATTCTAGTTTAATCTGAAATTGATTCATTGTTCAGTTTACTCATTGGAAAAGTTTTCACTGTCAGTCGACTGAAAACCTTTTCAATCAGATTTTCCGGCCAATTGGTGCCTGACAATTTGTCCCTGTTTGTACTTGTCATCAGTATGTCGATGTCAATTTTATCTACCGGCCCCGCTAGTGTTTCTCCATTGAGTTGCTTCACAGTCTGATGACAAAAAAACGAAGAAACATGAAACACTTATCAGATTATATCAATGCCATTGTAAAACTGAGACCACCACCAATTACTCTGGCCAAATAACAATGAATCGTAGTAAAAGCACACTGTAAAAATGAATCAAAATGTCACTGTTATTAGTATTTTAGTATCAGACTGGGAGCAGTAAAACACACTTGGATGCTCTGGTTCAAATTTACTATAACTACGCAGTAGAATTACAGTCCTTGCTACACTGTAAATCATACAGTAGATGCACTGTGGACAAAACATCATTAGTTTAAGGAGCAACAGAACAACTATGAGCCTAATGGTTCAAAATGTATTACACTTTGCAGCACAATTACATTTCTTTTTACACTAACAAATTATACAGAAGATGCATTTAGTAAAAAAAACTGGGTGCAGCAAACAAGCTCCCATGCTAGGGTTCACAATTACTAAAAGCTTTGTGGTAGAATACACTGCACACATACCAAATAAAGTAGTTTAGTACCTACTGGGAGCAGCAAACAAAATTCAGCAAAAAACACTAGGAAAAATAAACCATTTAGGACTAAAGTTGAGAATTACTATAGCTTTGTAGTAGAGTTGCATTTCTTGTGACACTGTAAATAATAAACAAAATGCACGGTAAGAATAACAAAAATTACTAAATCGTTGCTTGGGAATTACAGTTTTTTTAGACTGTGTTATATATATATTTTAGTTTCTGAAACAACCTATATTGTACTTTACACAATTTATTTAAACTTTTGGTCATTGTCATGTTGCAGCAGATGTGTCTCAGACAAGAATTAACGTTGTTGAATCCAATGATGACTATATGACAGAAGAACCAATCAAACATCATAATTTTGCTGAAAACGATGTCGAATCATCTGATGTCTAAGAACTACTTGTAAGACTGCTCAAATTCATTTCATATGTTCCCCTATTTTGTCTGTCTTGTCATGGGTGATGAGGATGATTCTGCCAATGGTAACTTTGATTTTCTCTTACATGCAGGAACTAAAGTATTCTTGAAGAGCCTGAAAAATCATAACTGGGACGTAGCTCTTGGTACAATTGTAAGTTGTGATCCTAAATTAAAACTTGATGGTGCTGAAATTAGAAGTGGATTCTGGGCCGTGCATGTCGATATGGCACTTGTGAAAACTGAAAATTTGGTACGGAGTTGAAAAAACTGCAATACTCTCGGTAATGCATAAAAAAACTAATATCTTGCCTCTATTACTACTTGCATCATAGCAATCTTTGTGTATTAACAACTCATTTTGTTATGTTGTTTGTAGATTCAAGAGAAAATGGAAGACTATATGGTGTGTGGAAAGTATACTGCAATGATGATGTTGATGTTCTGATTCATGATGATGATGATGGTTGCTTTCAGTTTTAGTTAAGTTGTAGGGATGGCGTCTATTGGATGTTGTTCCTCGTTGATGTTTAGTTAAGTTGTAGGGAAGTTGATGGATGCTTTCAATGTAAGTTTTGTTGTTAAGAAAATAGTCAGATTATGCATCACATTTGGATAATGTTCCTCCTGTAATATCCACTATTGTAATCCAACAGTTCTATCTAATATATGATTTCTTCCTCTCTGAGTATATTATCTTGTTTCCTTCATTTCAAGTATATAATTATCACCATTATATGGAGCATTAATTTAATCGCTAGTAATATATAACATTATTATTATTATTATTATGCACATTATATATGAACCAACACTTGAAGCGTTGGAAATTCTTTGTTGCCAAGCAATGGGATTTTGATTCCTGTACATTAAGCACCAACATATAATAGTGTTGTAAGAGTCCATTTTATCTGTTGTAGTCTTGCAACAGTCCCTTTTACCAACGCCAATATAAGCGTTGCATTATGCGCTAGCAACACTGGATAAGGCCACGCATCCCAAACCGTTGGTAAAGACGCCAGCAATGCATATATGGAGTTTTAGATACGGAAAAAGGCGTTGCTACAGAGGGGGTCCTGTTGTAGTGTAAAAGATAATATACCACATCCGAATCATAGACAGGACGAGGGCCAACGGGGGCGGATACCAAAATAATGGCACTATATAATAACAAACAATAATAAAAGTAAGAAAATTATACAAGTATCTATCAAAATCATACAAGGAAGAATTTTTTTTTCTTCTAGAAAGAAGATAAGAACAAGAGGCTCACTACGGTGGTGTCGGCGATGAGATCGGTGCGGGCGATCGACGGCGGTGAGGACGGGGACGGGACGGGATGGACCGCCAAACCTAGACAAATCTTGAGGAAAATGGAGCTTGGAGGTCGAGCTTGGAGAGGAGAAAGCTTAAGTGTGGCTCGGGCATTTCATCGAACACCTCATGTGCATAGGAGGTGAGAGCAGAGCAGCACACACCTCCCACACGCCGGCCGGCCAAAAAATAGAGGAGTGAGCGGGCAGGGGCGAGCATATATATAGGCATCTCTTTAGTCCTGGTTGGTGGCTAGAACCGGGACAGAAGCCTGCTCTTTAGTCCCGGTTCCAGCCACCAACTAGGACTAAAGGGGCTGCGCCAGAGCGAGGCCCTTTGGTCCTAGTTCGTGTCTGGAACCGGGAGCAAAGGGGTTAGACGAACCGGGACCTATGGCCCTCGAGGCCCAGCCGGCGCCCTGGCCTCAAGAACCAGGACTGATGCACCCATTGGTCCCGGTTCGTAAGAGAACCAGGATTAGTGCTCTTATCTGGCCTGGACCAAAGCCCTGTTTTCTACTAGTGTGGGGAACCAAGAACTAGAAAATCAGTAGGGTATTTTATTTTCCCACACAGGCTTCAACATCTCTAACTATCCTAAGTGGTTTGATGGTATCTCTATTAGCAAGTTTAATAGTGACATCTATGTCTTCTATTTCAGCGGGTGCTATTTCATTCATAATTTCTTGCTATAAGGTAAAAGGAATAACACTCACACTACTGCAGGATGCTGCTAACGCGACACTACGATCAGAGACCCTTTGACGAAACTGTGTGCGATGCATTAATCACAAACGGGGATGTAAAAAACCCGTCAAAAAAGATGCAAAACGTTTGCGATGGCAGAGACATCAAACACGGTTCAGATTTTAGTTACGTGTTCGATGCGGGGCATACGGTTGATCCATATGAACTGTTTGCGATTAGACAGAACAACAGAAACGGGCAGCCATATCAATGTGTGTGCGATATACGGCACACAGTTCGCTCCAATGAACTGTTTGCTATTAGGGAATGCAACAGAAACGGTCAGCCAGATCAATGTGTGTGTGATATACGGCAAACGGTTCACTCGGATGAACTATTTTCGATTAGGGGAGAGAACAGAAACGGTTCAACTTAACAAGATGTGTGTGATATGCGGCATACAGTTCACATAGATGAACTATTTGTGATGAGCCAAAAGAACACAAACGATTCATGTAAACAAGATGTGTGTGATACGCAGCAAACAGCCCACTCGGATGAACTGTTTGCGATGAGAAATTATAACACAGACGCTTACTATAGTTAGTTCGTGTGCGATTCTGTTTGTACAAAAAACTTTGAAAAATGCAAACTAGTTGCTTGCGGTGGCTAGGAGTATCGCACACGATGCGTCTGTGAGTACTCGTGTGTGATGATTAGTAAGTTACACATATGTTTCCTTATGTTAATACGTGTGTGATAAATAACACGTGGCACCGCATACGGTATTCGGGTTGTGTGTGTGCTCCACTTAGTCTTCCCGCGCTCCACATGGGTGAATTGTAAAATCCACGCCTCTTCCCTCATCGGTTTCCCACCACCAGCTAATGGCTTGCTGCATATAACCCAGGCGGCAACGCACCGTCGCGACACTCTGCGCAGATCTAGTCCTCACCCATCTGCCATTAGTTATTCCAAGCATGCCAGGCAACGACCAAAGCTTCGACGTCGACCCCTACCTGTGTTACATCTTCAGCGAGGAGAACGAGCCGGAGCAGGTCAGGGAGCAAGAGCTTCATCGGCCGGTGCAGGCACCATGGCCCATCGGCAGCGATATCGGCGTGACAGTCCTTGGGCGCACAATTGACATATTGCAGAGGAGGTGTTATGAGCAGTTTGCCATCCACCGTGCAATAGATCCAGAGCTGCTCAGCGGCATGATCGACAACCCACCCGAAGAGCCGTCGTCACCAGTGCTCATCGAGAGCCTGATGCCCCGCAAGGAATGGGCAGAGGACCTCTGCGATTCAGTCAAGACACAGCCAGCCTGCGGCTTCATCATTGCCCGCGGCGCCGTGTCAACCTCGATCCCGATGATGTGGTGGCCAGGCTCGAGCGCATCCTTGGTGGAGTTGATGTCCCCGATGAAGTAGAACATCGCCAACATGATATCTTGAGGATGCAGGTGATGGAAGGAATTTGCTACCAGGCTAGAGACATGGAAATGGAGCGGTTTCTCGTCACATTGCAGATTACAACGCAATAAGTAGTTGCAAATCCGTTCACACCGATCAAACTAATATGTGTTCAGACTTAGCACCGGGCTATAAAAACTACCCACTAGAAAATTACTTCACAGTTCCTCTCCTCATCACCCACAAAACTGGTCTTTCCTGTCAAGTCGTTCCGCCATGACTGGTATGAGGAGTTTCGGGTGGACATATAACAAGGCAGCAAAGACCAAGGCCGCGGAAGCACTAGAGAGGTCCCGCCGCCAAGCGGCAGCCACAACAGAGATGTCCCCACACGCCGAGGAGCCCTCGAACGAGCTCTCACAGGCACGCGAGGGCTCTCACAAGCACACTCGCTGCGTCGGCGATCGTGATGAGCAGGCGTTGCTGAAGTCCTTGGCTGGCAACAATGACATTCTCGCTGGCCTCATTAAGCAGCAGGAGCTAGTCGACAGCTTGATGAAGTTGCTCGAGATCAGCGATGCCTCGGTGGAGAAGGCGACCGGCCTCGTCGAGCAACTCATGGGTGACAATGCGAAGCTCCTCAAGGCGCTCGCCGATAAGGAGGAGGAGGCCGCCGGCTGGAAGATGTTCCATGAGCAGAGTAGTGCCTCGGGGATAACGCTGACAGCGGTCGTCGAGGAACTGATGGATGACTTGAGGAAGCTCCGGATCGAGTGTAAGTAGGAGATGGAGGAATCCGTGGCTGCTTTCAAGCAAAGTCGTGAGGAATTGAAGGAGCTGGAGGATGTCGTCGCCCGACGATCCATCGAGGAGTAGAGACAGTAGTGACCCAGATCATTGTCTGCGATTTCCTTCTTCTCTTGCCCCCGTGTCTTCCGGGCTTTGCCGCATGTGGCATTTTAAATTATTCGGAATATGTAAGACAATTATTATCCGCGCCATTGTAAATTTATCATCGTATTATCTGTTGCCATTTTATATGTCGTCGTATTATCCGTTGCCCTATGTGGCATTTTAAATTAGGCCGGAATACAAGTTGAAAACACGAACAAAGCAAATGCTAACGTTGAGCGGGGCCATGGGATCACAAGCAAACACCCTCCGTCCAGGTGCTTTAATTAACCGCGTGTTAAATAGCAGCTCGGCCGCCATTAATGGAGAAGTCGTGAGCGAGGCGGGCGGCTGGTGGATGGAGGTCAAAGAGCTAGCTTCCCGGTGAGCATGGGCGGCCTTGATGCTCACACGTGTCCCGTCGAGCCTGCGAGGTGGACAGGATGCACGCGTCCCATCGAGCTTGCGCAGCGGACTGCTCGCACGCGTCCCATCGAGCCTGCACGGCGGACTTCTCACGCTCGTCCCGTCTAATCAAACAGCTGCACGCACGCCACCGAGTATGGTTAAATTTTGGCACAAAATACAAAGATGACCAATGAACGAGGACGGAGGTAGTACTATCCCATAAGAAAAGAGGGATGCGTGGCCGCACTTAAATGGTTACGGGAACACACGGTTCATATAATACAACCGTCTGCGATATTAACGTGTCAGCTATTTGTTTCAAAAGGACTTTGTTGGCTATTAATGTGTGCGCCTTGTCTCAAACTGGACATTTTTTTACCACGGCATATATGTGCCATGTCATGAAACCATGCCAAGTTTCATGTTTTTTGAGTGAGTTTTCGATTTACTGGGATTTAAAAACCGAGATTCTCAATGTTTCAGGATGACAAGAAGTTTGTAATTCATTCCCATTCCTTCAATGAGACCTAAACATGCACCCAATGACACATGTATGATTTTCCACCCATTTTGCTTCACTGGAGCATGTGCTTGTAGCTCAAATTTGAATTATGGACTACATTAAATGCCTAGAAAACTCAATTAATATATAAAATGGCCAAACAAACCCTGAACAGTTTCAAATTTCAGCACGACACTCCTGTTATTCTATGTTGCCTAAAGAAAACAAAGTTCAAGACGAGAAGAGGCAGCGATTATCGTTTCGCCCACAAGAGGGGCATGTTTCCCTACCGGAACCACGAGGGTTGCGAGAAGCTTCGGTTTGTAAGAGGCTTGTAATATAGCTTGGCCCAAATTGGACAATTATTTTACCATGACATATATGTGCCATGTAGTGACACCATGCCAAGTTTCATGATTTCCTGGTGAGTTTTGGATTTACAGAGATTTAAAAACCGAGATTCGCAATGTTTGTGGCCAAGCCAGGACGCTGAGATGGTTGAATTCATTCCCATTCCTTCCATGGGACCTAAACATGCACCCAAGGACACATGTACAATTTTTCTAGCCATTTTGGTGAACTGGAGCATGTATTTGTAGTTCAGATTTGAATTACGGACATTAAATGCCTAGGAAACTCAATTAGTGTATAAAAAGGCCAAACGAACCCTGAATAAGTTTAAATTTCAGCACGGATATCCTGTCATTCCATGTTGCCCGTAGAAGAAAATACAAGGTGAAAAGAGGCAGTGATTATCGTTTCGCCCACAAGGGGGACACGTTTCCCTACCGGAACCACGAGGCTTCTTTGAGAGAAGCTCCGGTTTGTAAGAGGTTTGTAATAAAGCTTGGCCCAAATTGGACAATGTTTTTACCACGACATATATGTGCCATGACGTGACACCATGCCAACTTTCATGACTTTCTGGTGAGTTTTGGATTTATGGGGATTTAAAAACCGAGATTCCAAATGTTTGAGGACGAGCCAGGACGCCGGTACGGTTGTAATTCATTCCCATTCCTAGCATGGGACCTAAACATGCACCCAAGGACACATGTATAATTTTTCTAGCCATTTTGGTGAACTGGAGCATGTATTTGTAGTTCAGATTTGAATTATGGACATTAAATGCCTAGGAAACTCAATTAGTGTACAAAAAGGCCAAACAAACCCTGAATAAGTTTAAATTTCAGCACGGATATCCTGTCATTCCATGTTGCCCGTAGAAGAAAATACAAGGTGAAAAGAGGCAGTGATTATCGTTTTGCCCACAAGGGGGACACGTTTCCCTATTGGAACCACGAGGCTTCTTTGAGAGAAGCTCCGGTTTGTAAGAGGCTTATAATAAAACTTGCGCCAAAATGGACAAAAAAAAATCGTCGACATATATGTGCCATGTCATGACACCATGCCAAGTTTCACGATTTTCGGGTGAGTTTTGGATTTACGGGGATTTAAAAACCGAGATTCTTCTCACGAAATGTTTTCAAATAGCACACGGTTCACTCACGAAAGTCATGTGCCTACTAAACCGTGGCCGATGCCCCCCCTCCCCCTGCTGCTCACGTGATCTGAATCGTGCGTTCTGATTGGCAAGAACCCAAACCCCACGGATCATACGTCTGCACCATTGGATGCTCCCAGATCGAACGGCAATCCTCATCCCTTTTGACAGCACATGCAGTATATGGGTAAGCACTTTGCGCATGCGTCGTGCTAGCTCACGCTTCCTTCTCTACTAAGTTTTCTATATTAATGTTGTTATATATCCAAACACGCTACCGTTTCCCGCCACTCCTCTCATCGGTTTCCCGCCTCTTCTCCCATCGTTTTCCCGCTGCCAGTGTCAGTGCTCATTGAAGGCTAGGCAGCGACACACCGGCCATGTAAATATCGCACATAGTTTCTAAAAGCACAAATGTGTGTGATAGGAGGGAGTAGGTCCCATAGGGTAACCAGCGTGAAATGCCTTAAAGGCAAGGAGGCAATTCCTATCAGCAAGGGGTGGCTTCCCATCTGCTAGCCTAGTCGAATAGAACGCAGAAGTTAAGCGTGCTCGGGCTGGAGTAGTCTAAGGATGGGTGACCCGGTGGGAAGTTGCATATCTCAAGCTTCATTTAATTTGTAGACTATGTTTTTATTGCTTCTTTTTTGCTCTAAAAAATCAAAGAATGATTGACTCTATAGTGACCTATCATTGCGATTATATAAACCTTGGGATCCTTGTTTTGCTAATTTGTAGACTATGTTTTTATTGGTTATTTTTTGTTCTCAAAAATCAAAGAATGATCGACATCTGTAGGCCCACACAAATTATCCCTTTGACTCAACGCACGAGAAGGGTTTACTCTTTGCTCCGTGTGCTATGTTAGAGCAAATCAAGTTTCAGCACATGCGTTGGACGGCACCCGGCCCCTACCCCCCCCCCCCCCATCCGCCTCGAAGTTGTGTTCCCGACATCGTGCGTCTTTAACCTGGCTGCGGGGGGTATGATGTTCAGTTTGTAATATTACTGATGTAGTTGGTGCCCCATCGAACTTGTGCTTTCGGGATTTGAACAAATCACACACCAGACCCATACAATTTTTTCAGGTCGCATGCAAGGTATAGGGGGCCGGGTGTTCTGATCGAGCATGTCTCCCTTGTGCGGTTTATAGACATATCTGTGGGCTCCTCGAGGTATATATATTATCTTTTACCGATAACGAGGGGGGCCCACACAATCTATCCCTTTGACCCAACAACGAGAAGGGTTTGACCATGATGGTTTCCTATTGCTATGTGTACCATGTTAGACCAGATAAAGTTTGAGCACATGCGTTGGACGACACCCCCCCCCCCCCCGACCGCCTCGAAGTTGGGAAACCGACATCGTACGTATTGAACTAGGCTTGGGGTCGGGTATGGTGTTTGGTTTGTAATATAGTTGGTGGCCCATCGAAGTTGTGCATTCGGGATTTAAACACATCACACACCACCGTACCCATACATATTTTCGGGCCGCATGCAGTGTATACGGGGTCTTCTGATCGACCACGTCTCCCTTGTGTGGTTTTTTGTGATGACACGCATATCTGTGGGTTCCTCGAGTGTATATATATCATCCCGTTGACCGATAATGAGGGGTATGTGTTGGCCATGAATGGATTCCTCCTAGTTCGTGTTAGGGCCGGTCACCGTCACATGTCGTTCAACCAAAGCTCGAGCTCATGTGTTGTCAGGATTCCCTCCCACATGCTCGGATTGCTGGGTTCGACCTACACCATACCCTGCGTATCTCGTCCTTAACTACCTGGCCTTCATGGTTGTTGTTTGTATCGAGAGGTAGGCACCACATCTAAATTGTACATTATTCTATATTGAAAACACACATCACCCCTTCCAACGTACATCATTTTGGGCCGCATGCAAGAGGTTCTGGTTTTGTGGTCCCTCTCGTGCGATTTTTTTATGATGGTTCAATCTATTGTCCCAAGCGGTTTATCGACAACAACAGTTGTCGTTCGACCAAATGATTGATTCACTAGTCAGTCTTATGGTAGGTCATGGCGACATGCATGTATGACCAAATTATCATTACGTGCATCCGCCCCGCTGACACGAAGTGGGAGGTGGGTCAAGCACCCTAGCTAGCTATGACATTATGTCATTATAGATATATCCAAGGGTGCTTTCGGGTTTGCGAGGCAGGTGCCACCAAAGATGTGCATTGTGTATTTAAAGTTTTAAACATCACACCCTATATTCCTACATATATTTGGCCACTTCCAGGTGGTTCTTGACTTCTGGCCCCTCTCATCGATCTTCGACGACGCGCCCAACCGTGGACCCGCGTGGTCAAAGTTGTGCATTGGAATTTTGAACATCACAGACCACCCTTTTAACTCATATATATATATATATATTTGGGCCACATGCTAGTGTGGTTGTCTTCAAACCCTCTCTAACATTTTTTTTGCTGCAAAGACTCTGATGACGCTCAACGGACACGGGTATAATTGTGACGCCCCGGCTTAATCGTGCACTAATCATACACGCAAATGCACACGATCAAGCCTAAGGACTCACTTGAAGATATCACAACACAACTCTAAAACATAAATAAAGTCATACAAGCTTTATATTACAAGCCAGGGCCTCGAGGGCTCGAATACATAGCTCGATGGCATACAAGCGTTAGCGGAAGCATCAGATATCTGAGTACAGATATAAAAGAGAAACAGAAAGGCCTTTAGAAAGGCGGGGCAAAATAAAATGCTACGATCGAAAGGCGTAGGCCTCCTGCCTAGGACCCTCCGAACCTACTCCTGGTCATCAGCCATCTCGAAGTAGTAGCCATCCTCGGGGTGGTAGAAGTAGTCGTCGGCGGGGGCAGCGTTCTAAGGGGCTTCGTCATCTGGTCACGACAAACTGGTATGGGGAGAAAAAGAAAGCAAAGCAACCGTGAGTACTCCGAAGTACTCAGCAAGCAAGGATCTACACTACATATGCAACATTATCAAAGGAAGGCTGTATATGTGGACTGGGCTGCAGAAATGCTAGGATAGAGAGAAGGCCTAGTCCTATCGAAGACTAGCATCTTCAGCAACTTCAAACATCTTCAATGATCTTGCAGCATTAGAAGAGTACAGTATAGCATAATGTAAAGTAGTAGTAGTATCAAGTAACAGTCTCGCCCAGAGATCCTTTCTCGACTCCCTGCGAGAAAGCGATCCCGGAGCCACATATCCAGGTACCATCTCAAGTTCTAGTTGCACCAATCGGGATGCAACTCCGAGTGTCCTTTACCATAGGACCGGCTATCGATAGATGTGTTCTTCCCTGCAGGGGTGCACCAACTTACCCACCACGCTCACTTAACTCCGGCCGGACACACTTTCCTGGGTCATGCCCGGCCTCGGCCAAACGATACACCGCAACCCTACCTACAGCTCAGTAGAGAGGTCCCCGCCGGTCTACCTCCTAAGCGCAAGGGGGTCTTGGGCCTTCGCCCCTCTTCCTCCGGGTCGTTGCGTGCAGGGCGAACCAGGCTCCACCACTACCGGATGGTGTCGGCCCAGCCCGGCCACTGTGCTGAACTGGACGTCTGACAGAGCTTTCGGCTGATGCTACGATGCAGCGTGCCCATAACTATTCCCACATTATGGTTAGTGCTATCAGGCCGTAGGCCTGCTCGGATCAAATATCCAAATCGTTAGAGGACTAGGGGCTTGCGGTAACGAGCAGAGACTCACGATCGATGTGACCCCGTCGCCCCGTCACAAGGACTTGCTGCAAGGGCTAAGAATGTCCGGCCGCGCCTCGTAAAATAACTCACGGGTAACTATCCATCATTCGCGGGTACCCCTCAGGGTCGACCCGCCTTACCAAGTAGCAGTATCATCAGTTATGTAAGGCGTCCGTGTGGCTACCATATCAAGGGGAAATCCGAGGCATCACCCTCGTTGGACTCCCACCTGATGTAATAATGAGGTGGACGTAGGAGGAATCACCCTCGAGGTCCACACTTGAGGTGTTGCACGACTTCGTTGTTATCGGGGGTGGTGTAGGAGGAATCACCCTCGCTGACCACGACCGATTATCTAACCTACAAGGTTATCATCAGAAGTGCTGACGAGGTATCACCCTCGGCACTCGATAGTAGCCTAGTAGTGTCGAGCAACTAAGGAGGAAGTGAGGTGCGGTGCCGGGTCCTGGTCTTCGATCCCGTTGATCGGGTCTTCTGGTACTCCAGCAGGGCAGTCGGGATAAGTGGGGTCACTGGTGGGGCTCTACCCAGTCTATTCTAAACAGTTTAGGATGAACAGGAAGGTATCAACAGCAGGTTACATTAAACAGGCTATGCAGCAGAAATAGGATAACAGTAACACATTAGCAAAATCTAATGCAAGCACGAGAAAATAGAATGGGCGATATCGGGATGATCAAAGGGGGGGCTTGCCTGGTTGCTCTGCGGCAAAGGCAAGGTCGTCAGGGTTCGTCGATCTCCAGAGCTGCGTCGGCCTCCGGGGCTCTATCGAGAGAGAAGAGGGGGAGGAAACAGATAAATACACGGTAGACAAAGTTGCACAGAGTTTGCTATGCTAACGTGCGGTGCAGGGTTGCCTAAAGCATGTCTAAGGCATAATAGTTGTTTAAGGAATTAAGTTGGATTTATTAACCGGTGTATATGCACTATTCATCTACTGAAAACAGGCTAAAGTTGCGGGTTCACCCCCGTAGAGGGTCCCGACACGGAAACAGATGGCACGGTCAGCTTTGTCTCGTCGTTCTGATCAATTTTCATGTACAAAGTTTTTTCATCTGAGCTACGGTTTAAAAGTTATTAATTTTCAAAGTTTAAATGATTTTCTGGAATTATTTTAATCAACAGAAAATGATATATGACGTCAGCATGATGTCACTATGACGTCAGCAGTCAACAGCCTCGCTGACCAGGGTCAAACCTGACATGTGGGTCCAGTGGGACCCACATGTCAGTCTTTGTTGGGCTAACTGTGGATTAATTAAACTAACAGAGCTAATTAGAGGGTGTGGGCCCCAGTTGTCAGTGTCTGATTAGTTAAAAGATTAATTTTAAATGTTAATTAACTTTAATTAGCGCAGAGGGGCCCACACGTCAGAGAGAGGGGATGAACAGTAACTGCGTTGACCGCAGTCAACCTAGTCAAACCGAGGCGCAGGGCCCACTGTCAGTGGCACGGAGCAGGCCCCACCATTTGCCACATCGGCGGGGTCGCCGGAAACGCGCCTGTGAGCACTCCGAGGCGGCTGTCTCGCCGGAGACACTCGGGAATCACCTACGGGGCACCAAATCGAGCGCCGTCGGTACCGTTCGATCGGCCGTTGCGTCGCGCGTTCATACATGCCAAAAACGTGGCCGAAGACGACATAAAACGACGGCGGCGATGCCAACAGGTGGCGGCCGGAATCGGTGCCCGAAGAAAACGTCGCCCCGGCTCGTTTGCTTGCGATCTAAAGCGCTAGGGAGCATCAGTGGACGCCCCTGAGCACGCTGGCGTGCTCGTTCGACCCTGTTAGGAACCGCAGCAGCAGGAGCAAGCTAAACCGCAGCGGTGGGAGCTCCGGCAATGGCGATGGCGCCCAGAGGCAGCAAAGCGAGCGGGGAGATGGGGAAAACGCTAGCGCGTGCTCACCTTGTGGTTCATGAAAGGCCTGCGACAGATTAGTAGCCGCAGTGGAGCGAATCGACGCCGGCGAGCTGCGGTGATCCGCGGAGGAAGAAGAAGTCGGGGTAGCTCCTGGAGACGTCCGGCGTCGCGTGGGTTGATGGGGAGACGCGGTCGATGGAGACGAAGCGCGTGGACAGATCGACGGGGCCGAAGGAACTCGGTGGCCGCGAGCACGGGCGAGGCACGGCGGCGACCGCGTCAGACCAGAGAGGGAAAAGGCGGACACGAGCAAGAGCGAGACGAGGGAGGAGCGGCAAGTGGTAGAGGAGGACCAGGGGGGCTGGACGGGGCTCCCTTATCCCCTGTGTTGCCCCTGTAGTGTCGGCGAGCACCGGCGTGTCGGCGCGCGAGCGGCGCGCGCGCTCGGCCATGGAAGGAACAACAGCGCGAGGGAGAGAGAGGGGTTGGGCCAGGTGGGCCGGTGGTCGGGGCACTGTGCACTTAGGCCCAGTGCACAGTGCCTCGTTTCCTTTTTCTGTTTCTGTTATGATTTTTCTTTTATTTCTTTTCTATTTTGAATTAGTTAGGCCACTTGTGCACTTTTATAAAATGTGAGAGTTGACCCAAATTTTATTGTGCAATGTTGGCTTTCATCAAAAACTGGTTTGGGCAAAGTTGGATTTCTTTTGGATTTGAATTTAATTACCAATGAATTAAATAATGCTGCTTTGGTGTTGTTTCATGTTGTTGGAGCCATTTAACTGATCCAAGTTTCATTGGTCATATTTTTATAAGTGCTTCTGGAATATTTGTTATTTAGTGAACATTTTTCCAAAGGTGTTTGAACAAATTTATTTTGCACTTTTGAATTTGAGTTGATTTTCAGAATAGAGTTTTAATTGTTTTGATTAACTACTATGACTAGGCACTGCAAATGATATGACTTGGCATTATTAGCAGTTGATCACAGTGACTAATACACAGGGGTGTTACAAGTTCTCCTCCTCTGAAAGAAATTCTCGTCCCGAGAATTTAGGAGGTGGAAGGAAAGAGGTCGGGATATTCTTCTCAAAGATGATCCTCGCGTTCCCAAGTGGCTTCATCTTCAGTGTGATTCGACCACTGCACTTTCAGAAACTTGGTCATCTTCTGATGAGTTCGACGCTCAGCTTCATCGAGAATGCGGATGGGATGCTCCTTATACGAAAGATCATCTTGCAACTGGAGCATCTCGTGATCCACTGCGCGGTGTGGAGATTCCTTGAAGCATTTACGAAGTTGTGACATGTGGAAGACATCATGGATATGAGAGAATTGTGGTGGCAACTCCAATTTATATGCCACCTGTCCACGTCTAGCCACGATGCGGAAAGGACCAATATAGCGAGGAGCTAGCTTGCCCCTGATTCCGAAACAACGAGTGCCCTTCATAGGTGTAACACGAAGATAAGCTTGATCACCTGGTTGATAAGTCAGACCCCATCGTTTGCGATCATAGTTGCTCTTCTGGCGGTCCTGAGCCGCCTTGAGATTTTCTCGGACAATTCTGACTTGTTCTTCGGCGTGTTGAATAATGTCAGGTCCCACGAGAGGTCATTCCCCAGTTTCTAACCAATTCAGAGGGGTTCGACATTTACGTCCGTAAAGTACTTCGAAGGGGGGCATTTTCAAACTGGCTTGATAACTGTTATTATAAGAGAATTCGGCAAACGGGAGAGATTCTTCCCACTTCTTACCGAATGATATAACACAAGCCCAAAGCATATCTTCAAGCACTTGATTAACTCACTCGACTTGGCCTTGGGACTGAGGATGATAAGCTGAACTCCATGTAATGTGAGTCCCCATAGCTTCTTGGAAACTTTCCCAGAACTTGGACATGAAAAGACCGCCACGGTCCGAACTGATCTCCTTCGGAATACCGTGGAGTGAAACGATTCTAGAGATATACAGCTCTGCTAGTTGGCTAGCAGTGATAGTCTCCTTGACAGGCAGAAAATGAGCAACCTTGGAAAGTTGGTCGACGACAACAAGAATAGCATCGTGACCTTTCTGAGACTTGGGAAGACCAGTAATGAAATCCATTTTCACTTTATCCCACTTCCACAGTGGAATAGGGAGTGGTTGAAGAATTCCAGCGGGCTTCTGATGTTCTGCTTTCACGCGACGACATACGTCACATTCAGCAACATATCGAGCAATGTCCTGCTTCATTCTAGACCACCAGTATCTTTGACGGAGATCATGATACATCTTGGTGCTACCCGGATGAATAGATAGTGGTGTATCATGTGCCTCCTTCATGACCTTGTCAGTCATAAGCTCGAAGCGAGGTACCACAATGCGGTCTCTGAAGTACAAGGTTCCATCTTCAGACAGCGAGAAATCCCTGTACTTTTCAAGGTGAAGATCTTTCTTCATCAAATCAACTTCAGCATCTTTAGCTTGTGCACTCTTAACAGCCTTCTCAAGGTCTGGTTCAACAACCAAGGTTTTTAAGTATCCTTGAGGAACTATTTCGATATTTAGCTTTCGAAGTTCTTCATACAGAAGTGGTTGCTGTAACTGGACTTCAAGTTCACTGCAGTAGGACTTACGACTCAATGCATCAGCCAATACATTAGCCTTGCCAGGGGTATAACAAATACCCAAATCATAGTCCGCAATGGTCTCCATCCATCTTTGCTGCCGAAGATTTAGAGATGGCTGAGTGAACAAGTACTTCAGGCTTTTATGATCCGTGTATATCTCACAACGATTACCGAGGAGGTAATGTCGCCACAACTGCAGTGCATAGATGACAGTAGCTAGTTCTAGATCATGTACCGGATAATTCTCTTCATGCGGGCACAACTGACGAGAGCCATAGGCAATCACTTTACGCTCTTGCATTAGGACACAGCCTAATCCTTCACGGGATGCGTCACAATAGATCACAAAATCCTTGCGAGAATCTGGAGGAGAAAGTACTGGGGCAGATGTCAGCTTGTCTTTGAGTGTTTGAAAACTTTCCTGACATTTTTCTGTCCATTCAAACTTAACGCCTTTGTGAAGCAGATCAGTCAGAGGCTTAGCTATCTTTGAGAAATTCTCGACAAAGCGACGGCAATAGCTTGCAAGGCCGAGAAAACTTCTGACTTGCTTAACATTCTTCGGTGGAGTCCATTCAAGAATAGCCTGAACTCATTCTGGGTTAACGGCAATGCCATCTTTCGAAATCACATGGCCGAGATATGTCACTTCAGATAACCAGAACTCGCATTCGGAATACTTGGCATACAGTTGATGTTCACGCAGCTTTTCCAGTACAAGCCGAAGATGTTCGGCATGTTCTTCTTCGTTCTTCAAATATACCAGAATATCATCTAGATATACCACGATGAATTTGTCGAGATAATCCATGAAGATGTAGTTCATTAACCGGGAGAAGGTTGCTGGAGCATTAGTCAAGCCGAAAGACATGACAGTGTACTCATAAGAGCCATAGCGAGTAACGAATGCTGTCTTCGGAATATCCTCTTCACGAACTCAGATCTGGTGGTATCCCAATCTCAAATCAAGCTTAGAGAACACTGAGGAACCAGCAAGTTGATCATACAGATCGTTGATTCTGGGAAGCGGATACTTGTTCCGAATTGTTGCTTGGTTGATAGGTCGGTAATCTTGAACCAACCGATTCGTACCATCCTTCTTCTTGACAAAGAGGGAAGGTGCTCCCCAAGCAGATGAACTGGGGCAGATGAAACCCTTCTTAAGTGACTTATCAATTTCTTCCTTAAGCTCGAGAAGGTGGTGTGGAGGCATCTTATAAGGACGCTTCACAATAGGGGTAGTGCCTGGCTTCAAGTCTATAACGAACTCGACAGCTCTAGCAGGGGGTATTCCTGGAAGTTCTTCTGGAAAGACATCTTGGAAATCACGAACAACTGGAACGTTCTCGATGCCTTCAAGAGGTGAAGCATTCAATGCATTCAGAACATATATCTGATCCTCGGCATTCTGAACTGTCCGAGCTGAGTATCTGACTGTCTGGCCGGAAGGATGAGTGAGCTGGACTGTCTTAGTAGCACAGTCAATCAAAGCTTTATTCGCTGTCAACCAATCCATGCCAAGGATGATGTCAATGTCGGAGGGTCCAAGAGCAATAAGGGAAGCTGAGAACATCAACCCTTCAATTCTGATCTGATTGTTGTGACTTACCATCTTGGTTTGCCACCTGGAACAGGGAGTACTAATCTCCAATGGAGTGGGTAATGAGCTCATGGATAACTCATGCAATTGTGCAAATTGCTGGGACACAAAGGAATGTGATGCTCCCGAGCCAAAGAGAACAGAAGCTGCCGCTGAATTAACTGGAAGAGTTCCCATCACGATTTTAGGGGACTCTCGAGATTCATTCATTTTGACATGGGTGACTTGACCACTATTCATAGGAGGTGGTCTAGCATTACGTTTTCTGCTAGGATGGTTTCGACGGCCCTTCCTACGGTCAACAGGTCGACACGTTGAATCCTGCGGCTGACCTTGGCGACAGATGAGAGCACGGTGCCCTGGTTGTCCACACTTGCGGCATAAACCATCATTATGGGGAGGAGCCATAGCATTGAGCTGTCCACTTTGATTTCTGAGCTGGCTAGGCGGCGCAGGCAGACGAGGTGCAACATAAGAAGGTCTCGTTGCAGGGGCAGGTCGGTGATGAACATTGTGTGGGATCCAGACTCGGTGTTTCTGAACAGGCTGACCTGAGGATGAGCCAACATCACGAATGCGTTTGAGCGACTCCTGGTACTTAGCCAAACCAGTTTCAACTCGGTAGGCTTGACTGACAAGCATTGCAAAGTCTGCGTAATCTTGAACAACAAGTACGAGCTGTATTTCGGAACGCAGTCCTTCACAGAATTTCTCCTGCTTGCGGGCATCAGAGTCAACGTCATCTTTAGCATAGCGGGATAATTCAAGAAATTTCCTCTGATATTCCTCCACAGTCATTGTTCCCTGTGCGAGTTTGTGAAACTCCTACTTCTTCTGGTCGATCAGACCTTGAGGAATGTACCATGCATGAAAGGCTGACTGAAATTCCTGCCAAGTGGGAACAGATTCAGCACGCAACATACCCTTATGGCTTTCCCACCATTGAGCAGCTGGACCCTTTAAATGGAATGTCGCAAAGGCGACGTAACTGTCAGGGGCCACATTAGCTGACTCCATCTCAAACAGGATGTCACGGAGCCAATCATCAGCATCCATAGGATTGGTGGAGTTGCGAAAAACAAACGGGTTGAGGCGAACAAATTTTGGCAGCGAGATCAGTCCAGGCTCCTGACGAGCCTCGTTGTGTTCCAAATCTTTTACCAGACTCTCATTGAGCTGACGGTTCAATTCAAATTGCTGCAACATTGCGGCAATATAGGGTGGAGGTGGAGGATCGTCAGCCATCCTGCCAAATTAACAGGGGCAGTTTAGCAAGCAAAATTGCAGGTATAAGAGGTCATTCATGATGTAGCATGAGTAATGAACAAGGAGGCATCAGGTGCATATTAGTAGTCATCAAAGACATACAGAATGATGCACGGAGTTGGACACAAATGGCGATCGGAGTTCGGCAAGGCACGCAGCTAGACAAGCTAGGCGCCGAGCAGGCACGCGGTAAGGAAGTACACAACGAGACATAGCAAAGGCTACATCAACGTCGGAGAAAACTGTCGAAGCAAGGAATCTGCAAGTGGCAACACAGGGTGCCCTCGATAAAAGGATCCTGTAAGCAGAACCTGGCCCACAATCTTGAAGCAAGGGGGTAATTCCAGAACTCCGGGTGGATGTGATCACGAGAACCTAAGGTTGGAGTTAGTAAAATTTTAACCCGAATAGAAGAGAGAGCAGAGTCCCAGAGTAAGGGTCGAGGAGTAAAAGATCCTAATACCACCCATTCGGTGACGTGGGCCCGTAACCCACAGAGCCAAGTTAGTAAAACAGTTCTGGACCACTAGACTCAACTTTGGCCAAGGAGTTGGAAAGGGGGATTCCTAGAGGCAGTTGGCTCTCATACCAACCTGTGACGCCCCGACTTAATCATGCACTAATCATACAAGCAAATGCACATGATCAAGCCTAAGGACTCACTTGAAGATATCACAACACAACTCTAAAACATAAATAAAGTCATACAAGCTTTATATTACAAGCCAGGGCCTCAAGGGCTCGAATACATAGCTCGATGGCATACAAGCGTCAGCGGAAGCATCAGATATCTGAGTACAGATATAAAAGAGAAACAGAAAGGCCTTTAGAAAGGCGGGGCAAAATAAAATGCTACGATCGAAAGGCGTAGGCCTCCTGCCTAGGACCCTCCGAACCTACTCCTGGTCGTCAGCCATCTCGAAGTAGTAGCCATCCTCGGGGTGGTAGAAGTAGTCGTCGGCGGGGGCAGCGTTCTCAGGGGCCTCGTCATCTGGTCACGACAAACTGGTATGGGGAGAAAAAGAAAGCAAAGCAACCGTGAGTACTCCGAAGTACTCAGCAAGCAAGGATCTACACTACATATGCAACATTATCAAAGGAAGGTTGTATATGTGGACTGGGCTGCAGAAATGCTAGGATAGAGAGAAGGCCTAGTCCTATCGAAGACTAGCATCTTCAGCAACTTCAAACATCTTCAACGATCTTGCAGCATTAGAAGAGTACAGTATAGCATAATGTAAAGTAGTAGTAGTATCAAGTAACAGTCTCGCCCAGAGATCCTTTCTCGACTCCCTGCGAGAAAGGGATCCTGGAGCCACATATCCAGGTACCATCTCAAGTTCTAGTTGTACCGATCGGGATACAACTCCCAGTGTCCTTTACCGTAGGACCGGCTATCGATAGATGTGCTCTTCCCTACAGGGGTGCACCAACTTACCCACCACGCTCGCTTAACTCCGGCCGGACACACTTTCCTGGGTCATTCCCGGCCTCGGCCAAACGATACACCGCAACCCTACCTACAACTCAGTAGAGAAGTCCCTGCCGGTCTACCCCTCGCCCTCCGGGTCGTTGCGTGCAGGGCGAACCAGGCTCCACCACTACCGGATGGTGTCGGCCCAGCCTGACCGCAGTGCTGAACTGGACATCAGACAGAGCTTTCGGCTGATGCTATGATGCAGAGTGCCCATAACTATTCCCACATTATGGTTAGTGCTATCAGGCCGTAGGCCTGCTCGGATCAAATATCCAAATCGTTGGAGGACTAGGGGCTTGCGGTAACGAGCAGAGACTCACGATCGATGTGACCCCGTCGCGCCGTCTCGAGGACTTGTTGCAAGGGCTAAGAATGTCCGGCCGCGCCTCGTAAAATAACTCACGGGTAACTATCCATCATTCACGGGTACCCCTCAGGGTCGACCCGCCTTACCAAGTAGCAGTATCATCAGTTATGTAAGGCATCCGTGTGGCTACCATATCAAGGGGAAATCCGAGGAATCACCCTCGTTGGACTCCCACCTGATGTAATAACGAGGTGGACGTAGGAGGAATCACCCTCGAGGTCCACACTTGAGGTGTTGCACGACTTCATCGTTATCGGGGGTGGTGTAGGAGGAATCACCCTCGCTGACCACGACCGATTATCTAACCTACAAGGTTATCATCAGAAGTGCTGACGAGGTATCACCCTCGGCACTCGATAGTAACCTAGTAGTGTCGAGCAACTAAGGAGGAAGTGAGGTGCGGTGCCGGGTCCTAGTCTTCGATCCCGTTGATCGGGTCTTCTGGTACTCTAGCGGGGCAGTCGGGATAAGTGGGGTCACTGATGGGGCTCTACCCAGTCTATTCTAAACAGTTTAGGATGAACAGGAAGGTATCAATAGCAGGTTACATTAAACAGGCTATGCAGCAGAAATAGGATAACAGTAACACATTAGCAAAATCTAATGCAAGCATGAGAAAATAGAATGGGCGATATCGGGATGATCAAAGGGGGGGCTTGCCTGGTTGCTCTGCGGCAAAGGCAAGGTTGTCAGGGTTCGTCGATCTCCGGAGCTGCGTCGGCCTCCGGGGCTCTATCGAGAGAGAAGAGGGGGAGGAAACAGATAAATACACGGTAGACAAAGTTGCACAGAGTTTGCTATGCTAACGTGCGGTGCAGGGTTGCCTAAAGCATGTCTAAGGCATAATAGTTGTTTAAGGAATTAAGTTGGATTTATTAACCGGTGTATATGCACTATTCATCTATCGGAAACAGGCTAAAGTTGCGGTTTCACCCCCGTAGAGGGTCCCGACATGGAAACAGATGGCACGATCAGCTTCGTCTTGTCGTTCTGATCAATTTTCATGTACAAAGTTTTTTCATCTGAGCTACGGTTTAAAAGTTATTAATTTTCAAATTTAAATGATTTTCTGGAATTATTTTAATCAACAGAAAATGATATATGACGTCAGCATGATGTCACTATGACGTCAGCAGTCAACAGCCTCGCTGACCAGGGTCAAACCTGACATGTGGGTCCAGTGGGACCCACATGTCAGTCTCTGTTGGGCTAACTGTGGATTAATTAAACTAACAGAGCTAATTAGGGGGTGTGGGCCCCAGTTGTCAGTGTCTGATTAGTTAACAGATTAATTTTAAAGGTTAATTAACTTTAATTAGCGCAGAGGGGCCCACACGTCAGAGAGAGGGGATGAACAGTAACTGCGTTGACCGCAGTCAACCTAGTCAAACCGAGGCGCAGGGCCCACTGTCAGTGGCACGGAGCAGGCCCCACCATTTGCCACATCGGCGGGGTCGCCGGAAACGTGCCGGCGAGCACTCTGAGGCGGCTGTCTCGTCGGAGACACTCGGGAATCACCTACAGGGCACCAAATCGAGCGCCGTCGGTACCGTTCGATCGGCCGTTGCGTCGCGCGTTCATACATGCCAAAAACGTGGCCAGAGACGACCTAAAACGACGGCGGCGATGCCAACAGGTGGCGGCCGGAATCGGTGCCCGAAGAAAACATCGCCCCGGCTCGTTTTCTCGCGATCTAAAGCACTAGGGAGCATCAGTGGACGCCCCTGAGCACGCTGGCGTGCTCGTTCGACCCTGTTAGGAACCGCAGCAGCAGGAGCATGCTAAACCGCGGCGGTGGGAGCTCCGGCAATGGCGACGGTGTCCAGAGGCAGCAAAGCGAGCGGGGAGATGGGGAAAACGCTGGCGCGTGCTCACCTTGTGGTTCATGAAAGGCCTGCGACAGATTAGTAGCCGCAGTGGAGCGAATTGACGCCGGCGAGCTGCGGTGATCCGCGGAGGAAGAAGAGGTCGGGGTAGCTCCTGGAGACGTCCGGCGTCGCGTGGGTTGATGGGGAGACACGGTCGACAGAGACGAAGCGCGTGGACAGATCGACGGGGCCGAAGGAACTCGGTGGCCGCGAGCACGGGCGAGGCACGGTGGCGACCGCGTCGGACCAGAGAGGGAAAAGGCGGACGCGAGCGAGAGCAAGGCGTGGGAGGAGCGGCGAGTGCTAGAGGAGGACCAGGGGGGCTGGACGGGGCTCCCTTATCCCCTGCGTTGCCCCTGTAGTGTCGGCGAGCGCCGGCGTGTCGGTGCGCGGGCGGCGCGCGCGCGCTTGGCCATGGAGGGAACGACAGCGCGAGGGAGAGAGAGGGGTTGGGCCAGGTGGGCCGGTGGTTGGGGCACTGTGCAGTTAGGCCCAGTGCACAGTGCCTCGTTTCCTTTTTCTGTTTCTGTTTTGATTTTTCTTTTATTTCTTTTCTGTTTTGAATTAGTTAGGCCACTTGTGCACTTTTATAAAATGTGAGAGTTGACCCAAATATTATTGTGCAATGTTGGCTTTCATCAAAAACTGGTTTGGGCAAAGTTGGATTTCTTTTGGATTTGAATTTAATTACAAATGAATTAAATAATGCTGTTTTGGTGCTGTTTCATGTTGTTGGAGCCATTTAACTGATCCAAGTTTCATTGGTCATATTTTTATAAGTGCTTCTGGAATATTTGTTATTTAGTGAACATTTTTCCAAAGGTGTTTGAACAAATTTATTTTGCACTTTTGAATTTGAGTTGATTTTCAGAATAGAGTTTGAATCGTTTTGATTAACCACTATGACTAGGCACTGCAAATGATATGACTTGGCATTATTAGCAGTTGATCACAGTGACTAATACACAGGGGTGTTACAATAATGTCTTAACCGTGTGCGATGCAAGTGTGCTGTGAATCACCACGACTGCGCAAGCGCGAGCAAAGGTGGAGGTACTGGCTCAACCGTGTGCGATGCAAGTGCGCTGTAAAATCACCACGACTGCGCAAGCGCGAGCAAAGGTGGAGGTACTGGCTTAACCGTGTGCGATGCAAGTGTGCTGTAAAATCACCACCTACGCAAGCTAAAGGCGGGTAGTTTATTTAGATTGAATTCCACGTCTGCGTCTGAAAATTAGGACGAACCGTGTGCCATAGACCAGCTAGCTAGAAATCTAAAAACAAACTACCCGCCTTGAGCGTTGCAAAAATCGGCGGTTCCGCCACTTTTCCTTATTATCATACACGTATATTCTTATTGGACCGTGCGCGATCTTGGGTACTCCTGCCCCACATCAATTCCTTTACCCAAATTTTAGTAGCCACCGTACTTCAACCGTCGCCCACACTCCTCGAGCACCGACCTTATAGTAAAATTGCGGTAGCCGCGGCATTTGAACCGTCACCCTCCCTCATCCACCACCATCTCCACCCACCATTACTAAAATTTTCAGTAGCCGCAGCGTATTCTCAAACACCACCCCCCCTCCACAGTCCCCCCACCAGGCCCCCTCCCCCCCTCGAACCCTAGCTTGCCGCCGCCGCCGCCAACCCCTGCCGGTCTGCCCGTTCCTCCTAGCTTAGATAATAAAGTTCAGGTTACCCAACGATTCCCCTACCGTCGCCCCACTCCCCTGAGTTTTTAGATGAGGCCTGTGGTGTCCCTCCCCGCAAGATCCACATCCCCTGCTCCAGAATGTCGCAGCCTAAGCTCGACCACGTATCCCGGGGAGCCCGATGAGCGTTCGGCCAAGAAGAGGTTTATCATGGCCTCTCCGGCGGACGTTGGCGAGGTGGCTGCTGTTTGTCCCGACCTGTCGATCCTGGAGCAACACGTCGCTGCGGAAGCCGGTGAAGACGTTGACTACGTTGCCATGCCGAAGGCTTCATGTTAGCGGGCTAGCGCATTACTGTATCTCGGGAAAGCTGGCTACGACATCAAGCTCGTCAACAGCGATGGCTTCACGCGGGCCATGTCACAGGTTAAGTGGTCCATCCCCAACCCCTCTGGTTCAACCGCCGTCGATCTCTTTGATGGCCCTGCCGCTGATCTCCTCCGCCACGCGGTCAAGGATTTGTAATCCTTGTACGCCATCGAGCCCATTTTGTCATTTCTGAAGGACACGTTCTACGGCGGCAGCTTGGGATCCTCAATTGCCAAGTCAGATCTCATCGACCATGACCATAAGGAGGGCACCCACAAAGGTTCTTCCAAGGTGAAACAGCCCATCTGAAAGATCGAGGATGTCGCCTAGAGGGGGGTGAATAGGCGCTTTAAAATAATTACGGTTTAGGCTTGAACAAATGCGGAATAAACCTAGCGGTTAATTTGTCAAGCACAAAACCTACAACAAATAGGCTCACCTATGTGCACCAACAACTTATGCTAAGCAAGATAAACAACTATGTCATAGCAAGATATATAACATGAAACACTATGGCTATCACAAAGTAAAGTGCATAAGTAAAGGACTCGGGTAAGAGATAACCGAGGCACGCAGAGACGATGTTGTATCCAGAAGTTCACACCCTTGTGGATGCTAATCTCTGTTTGGAGCGGTGTGGAGGCACAATGCTCCCCAAGAAGCCACTAGGGCCACCGTAATCTCCTCACGCCCTCGCACAATGCAAGATGTCGTGATTCCACTAAGGGACCCTTGAGGGCGGTCACCGAACCTGTACACTTTGGCAACCCTTGGGGGCGGTCACCGAACCCGTACACTTTGGCAACCCTTGGGGGTGGTCACCGGTACCCGTCAAATTGCTCGGGGCGATCACCACAACCTAATTGGAGACCCCGACGCTTGCCCGGAGCTTTACACCACAATGATTGAGCTCCGAAGCACCACCAACCATCTAGGGCGCTCAAGCACCCAAGAGGAACAAGCTCAAGGGTACCAAGCACCCAAGAGTAATAAGCTTCTCAACTTGTAACTTCCACGTATCACCGTGGAGAACTCAAACCTATGCACCAAATGCAATGGCAAGGGTACACGAAGTGCCCAAGTCCCTCACTCCCAAATCCCACCAAAGCAACAAAAGCTATGGAGGAAAATGAGAGGAAGAACAAGAAGGAGAACACCAAGAACTCCAAGATCTAGATCCAAGGGGTTCCCCTCACATAGAGGAGAAAATGATTGGTGGAAATGTGGATCTAGATCTCCTCTCTCTTTTCCCCCAAAAACTAGCAAGAATCCATGGAGGGATTGAGAGATGGCAAGCTCCAAGAGGTCAACAATGGTGGGGGAGAAAAGCTTGCAAAAGGATTGGGGTTGAAGGTGGAAGAAGGGGGTATAAATACCCTCAAGAAAAATATGGCCGTTGCACACAGCCGCCACCCCGGGCACCCGGACCCAACAAAGAAAAAGCAATACAACCCCGGGCACCCGGACATACAAGAAAAGCAACAGGGCAGGGGGACCAGGCACCCGAGGGTCCAAGACTCCGGGCACCCGGGGTAGGCTGAGAGGGGGCTGCTGGGATGGGCCGGGCACCCGGGGGCTGATACGTCTCCAACGTATCTATAATTTTTTATTGTTCCATGCTATTATATTATCTGTTTTGGATGTTTTATATGCATTAATATGCTATTTAATTTTATATTATTTTTGGGACTAACCTATTAACCTAGAGCCCAGTGTCAGTTTCTGTTTTTTCCTTGTTTTTTAGCTTCGTGGAGAACGAATACCAAACGGAGTCCAAACGGAATAAAACCTTCGCGATGATTTTTCTTGGACCAGAAGACAACCAGGAGACTTGGAGATGAAGTCGGAGGAGCCACGAGGCGGCCACAAGGACGGAGGGCGCGCCCAGGGGGTAGGGCGCGCCCCCCACCCTTGTGGGCCCCCCATGACCCTCCTGACCTAATTCTTTCGCCTATATATTCCCAAATATCCCCAAACCACCAGAGGCATCCACGAAAACACTTTTCCACCGCCGCAACCTTCTGTACACGTGAGATCCCATCTAGGGACCTTTTCCGGCACCCTGCCGGAGGGGGATTCGATCATCGAGGGCTTCTACATCAACCCTATTGCCCTTCCGATGAAGCGTGAGTAGTTTACCACAAACCTACGGGTCCATAGCTAGTAGCTAGATGGCTTCTTCTCTCTCTTTGATTCTCAATACCATGTTCTCCTTGGTGTTCTTGGAGATCTATTTGATGTAATACTTTTTTGCGGTGTGCTTGCCGAGATCCGATGAATTGTAGATTTATGATCAGCTTATCTAGGAATATTAATTTAATCATCTCTGAATTCTTTTATGCATGATTTGATATCTTTGTAATTCTCTTCGAACTATCGGTTTGGTTTGGCCAACTAGATTGGTTTTCTTGCAACGGGAGAAGTGCTTAGCTTTGGGTTCAATCTTGCGGTGTCCTTTCCCAGTGACAGTAGGGGCAGCAAGGCACGTATTGTATTGTTGCCATCGAGGATAAAAAGATGGGGTTTTCATCATATTGCTCGAGTTAATTCCTCTACATCATGTCATCTTACTTAATGAGTTACTCCGTTCTTTATGAACTTAATACTCTAGATGCATGCTGGATAGCGGTCGATGTGTGGAGTAATAGTAGTTGATGCAGAATCATTTCGGTCTACTTGACACGGACGTGATGCCTATATTCATGATCATTGCCTTAGATATCGTCATAACTTTGCACTTTTCTATCAATTGCTCGGCAGTAATTTGTTCACCCACCGTATTATTTGCTATCTTGAGAGAAGCCTCTAGTGAAACCTATGGCCCCCGGGTCTATTTTCCATCATATAAGTTTCTGATTTACTATTTTCCATCATATTAGTTTCCGATCTACTATTTTGCAATCTTTTACTTTCCGATCTATAAACCAAAAATACCAAAAATATTTACTTTACTGTTTATCTATCTCTATCAGATCTCACTTTTGCAAATAACCGTGAAGGGATTGACAACCCCTTTATCACGTTGGGTGCAAGTTGTTTGATTGTTTGTGCAGGTATTAGGTGATTTGTGCGTTGTCTCCTACTAGATTGATACCTTGGTTCTCAAACTGAGGGAAATACTTATCTCTACTTTGCTACATCACCCTTTCCTCTTCAAGGGAAAAACCAACGCAAGCTCAAGAAGTAGCAGGAAGAATTTCTGGCGCCGTTGCCGGGGAGATCTACGCCAAGTCAAGACATACCAAGTACCCATCATAAACTCTCATCTCTTGCATTACATTATTCGCCATTCACCTCTCGTTTTCCTCTCCCCCACTTCTAAAACGATTTTCGAAAAGATTTGCCTTTTTCTTCGCCCCTCTTCTGTTCGTCTTCTTTGTTTGCTTTTTGTGTGCTCGTGTGTTGGATTGCTTGCTTTGTCACGATGGCTCAAGAGAATACCAAATTATGTGATTTTTCCAACACCAATAACAATGATTTTATTAGTACTCTGATTGCTCCTGCCACTAGTGCGGAATCTTGTGAAATTAATGCCGCTTTACTGAATCTTGTTATAAAAGATCAATTTTCTAGCCTTCCTAGTGAAGATGTCGCATCCCATCTAAACAATTTCATTGATTTGTGTGATATGCAAAAGAAGAAAGATGTGGATAATGATATTGTTAAATTGAAGCTATTTCCGTTCTCGCTACGAGATCGTGCTAAAATTTGGTCTTCATCTTTGCCTAAAAATAGTATTGATTCATGGAATAAGTGTAAAGATGCTTTTATTTCCAAGTATTTTCCTCCCGCTAAGATCATCTCCCTTAGGAACGAGATTATGAATTTTAAGCAACTTGATCATGAACATGTTGCACAATCTTGGGAGAGGATGAAATTGATGATACGAAATTGCCCTACTCATGGTTTGAATTTGTCGATGATTATACAAAAAATTTATGCCGGATTGAATTTTGCTTCTAGAAATCTTTTAGATTCGGCCTCGGGAGGCACTTTTATGGAAATTACTCTAGGAGAAGCTACTATACTTCTAGATAATGTTATGGTTAATTATTCTCAATGGCATACCGAAAGATCTTCCACTAGTAAAAAAGTGCATGCAATTGAAGAGATTAATGTTTTGAGTGGAAAGATGGATGAACTTATGAAATTATTTGCTAGCAAGAGTGCTTCTTTGGATCCTAATGATATGCCTTTATCCACTTTGATTGAAAATAATAATGAATCTATGGATGTGAATTTTGTTGGTTGGAACAATTTTGGTAATAACGTGTATAGAGGTAATTTTAATCCTAGGCCGTTTCCTAGTAATTCCTCTAATAATTATGGTAATTCCTACAACAATTCTTATGGAAATTATAATAAGATGTCCTCTGATTTTGAGAATAGTGTTAAAGAATTTATGAGTTCGCAAAAGAATTTCAATGCTTTTATTGAAGAAAAATTGTTTAAGATTGATGATTTGGCTAGGAACGTGGATAGAATTTCTCTTGATGTTGATTCTTTGAAAATTATATCTATTCCACCCAAGCATGATATCAATGAACCTTAATCTCCATTGATGAGTGCAAAGAAAGAACCGCTAAGATGCGTGCTAAAAAAGATTGGTTTGTGAAAACGTGTTCTTCTAGTTTCCGTGAAAATAATGATGAAGATCTTAAAGTGATTGATGTGACTCCTACTGAATCTTTGTTTTCCAATATAAATCTTGATAAATATGGGACTAGAGATGAGTCAAATTTAGTTAAAAGGCGTCCCAATGATTCGGAGTTTTTAGATCTTGATGCTAAAGTTGATAAAAGTGGGATTGGAGAGGTCAAAACTTTAAGTAGCAATGAACCCACTCTTTTGAATTTCAAGGAATTTAATTATGATAATTGTTCTTTAATAGATTGTATTTCCTTGTTGCAATCCATGTTGAATTCTCCTCATGCTTATAATCAAAACAAAGCTTTTACTAAACATATCGTTGATGCTATGATGCAATCTTTTGAAGAAAAGCTTGAATTGGAAGTTTCTATCCCTAGAAAACTTTATGATGAGTGGGAACCTACTATTAAGATTAAGATTAAATATTATGAGTGCCATGCTTTGTGTGATTTGGGTGCTAGTGTTTCCACGATTCCAAAAACTTTATGTGATGTGTAAGGTTTCCGTGAATTTGATGATTGTTCTTTAAATTTGCATCTCACGGATTCCACTATTAAGAAACCTATGGGAAGGATTAATGATGTTCTTATTGTTGCAAATAGGAATTATGTGCCCGTAGATTTCATTGTTCTTGATATAGATTGCAATCCTACATGTCCTAATATTCTTGGTAGACCATTCCTTAGAACGATTGGTGCAATTATTGATATGAAAGAAGGAAACATTAGATTTCAATTTCCGTTGAGAAAGGGCATGGAACACTTTCCCAGAAATAAAATTAAATTACCTTATGAATCTATTATGAGAGCTACTTATGGATTGCATACCAAAGATGACAATACCTAGATCTATTCGTGTTTTTATGCCTAGCTAAGGGCGTTAAACAATAGCGCTTGTTGGGAGGCAACCCAATTTTATTTTTGTTTTTGCTTTTTTGTTCCTGTTTTGCAATAAATAATTCATCTATCCTCTGGTTAGATGTGGTTTTGTGTTTTAATTAGTGTTTGTGCCAAGTAAGACCTTTGGGATGGCTTACGGTGATAGTTGATTTGATCCTGTTGAAAAACAGAAAATTTTGCACTCAGTCACAGAATTGTTTAGATTCACTGGAGCGCGTAAAACCCCTGAATTGTTTACACGTGATTGATATACAAATTTCCTATGTTCTCCTAATTTTTCAGAATTTTTTAAGTTCCATAAGTATTATAACAATTCAGATCTTAGTAGACTATTCTGTTTTTGACAGATTCTGTTTTCTATGTGTTGTTTGCTTATTTTGATGAATCTATGGGTAGTATCGGGGGGCATGAACCATGGAAAAGTTAGAATACAGTAGATATTACACCAATATAAATAAAGAATGAGTTCACAACAGTACCAAAAGTAGTGATTTATTTTCTTATACTGACGGAGCTTATGAGATTTTCTGTTGAGTTTTGTGTTGTGAAGTTTTCAAGTTTTGGGTAAGGATTTGATGGACTATGGAATAAGGAGTGGCAAGAGCCTAAGCTTGGGGATGTCCAAGTCACCCCAAGGTAATATTCAAGGACAACCAAGAGCCTAAGCTTGGGGATGCCCCGGAAGGCATCCCCTCTTTCGTCTTCGTCTATCGGTAACTTTACTTGAGGCTATATTTTTATTCACCACATGATATGTGTTTTGCTTGGAGTGTCTTGTATGATTTGAGTCTTTGCTTTTTAGTTTGTCACAATCATCCTTGCTTTACACACATTTTGAGAGGGACATACATGAATCGTGATTTATTAGAATACTCTTTGTGCTTCACTTATATCTTTTGAGCTAGGCAATTTTGCTCTAGTGCTTCACTTATATCTTTTTAGAGCACGGCGGTGGTTTCATTTTATAGAAATTGTTGAACTGTCATGCTTCACTTATATTATTTTGAGAGTCTTTAAACAGCATGGTAATTTTCTTTGGTTATAAATTTAGTCCTAATATGATAGGCATCCAAGAGGGATATAATAAAAACTTTCATATAAAGTGCATTGAATACTATGAGAAGTTTGATTCTTTATGATTGTTTTGAGATATAAAGATGGTGATATTAGAGTCATGCTAGTGAGTAATTGTGGATTTGAGAAATACTTGTGTTAAGGTTTGTGAGTCCCGTAGCATGCACGTATGGTGAACCGTTATGTGATGAAGTCGGAGCATGATTTATTTATTGATTGTCTTCCTTATGAGTGGCGGTCGGGGACGAGCGATGGTCTTTTCCTACCAATCTATCCCCCTAGGAGCATGCGCGTAGTACTTCGTTTCGATAACTAATAGATTTTTGCAATAAGTATGTGAGTTCTTTATGACTAATGTTGAGTCCATGGATTATACGCACTCTCACCCTTCCACCATTGCTAGCCTCTCTTGTGCCGCGCAACTTTCGCCGGTACCATACACCCACCATATACCTTCCTCAAAACAGCCACATACCTACCTATTATGGCATTTCCATATCCATTCCGAGATATATTGACATGCAACTTTCCACCGTTCCGTTTATTATGACACGTTCCATCATCGTCATATTGCTTTGCATGATCATGTAGTTGACATCGTATTTGTGGCAAAGCCACCGTTCATAATTCTTTCATACATGTCACTCTTGATTCATTGCACATCCCGGTACACCACCGGAGGCATTCATATAGAGTCATATTTTGTTCTAAGTATCGAGTTGTAATTCTTGAGTTGTCAGTAAATAAAAGTGTGATGATCTTCATTATTAGAGCATTGTCCCAAGTGAGGAAAGGATGATGGAAACTATGATTCCCCCACAAGTCGGGATGAGACTCCAGACGAAAAATAAAAAAAAAAGAGGCCAAAAAAATGAGAAGGCCCAAACAAAAAAAATATAAATGAGAGAAAAGAGAGAAGGGGCAATGTTACTATCCTTTTACCACACTTGTGCTTCAAAGTAGCACCATGATCTTCATGATAGAGAGTCTCCTATGTTGTCACTTTTATATACTAGTGGGAATTTTTCATTATAGAACTTGGCTTGTATATTCCAATGATGGGCTTCCTCAAATTGCCCTAGGTCTTCGTGAGCAAGCGAGTTGGATGCACACCGAGCTTTCATAAACTTATAGCTCTAGTGCATCCATTGGATGGCAATCCCTACTCACTCACATCAATATCTATTGATGGGCATCTCCATAGCCCATTGATACGCCTAGTTGATGTGAGACTATCTCCTTCTTTTTGTCTTCTCCACAACCACCATATTCTATTCCACCTATAGTGCTATGTCCATGGCTCATGCTCATGTATTGCGTGAAAGTTGAAAAAGTTTGAGAACATCAAAAGTATGAAACAATTGCTTGGCTTGTCATCGGGGTTGTGCATGATTTGAATATTTTGTGTGATGAAGATGGAGCATAGCCAGACTATATGATTTTGTAGGGATAAGCTTTCTTTGGCCATGTTATTTTGAGAAGACATAATTGCCTTGTTAGTATGCTTGAAGTATTATTGTTTTTATGTCAATATTAAACTTTTGTTTTGAATCTTATGGATCTGAACATTCATGCCACAATAAAGAAAATTACACGGATAAATATGTTGGGTAGCATTCCACATCAAAAATTCTGTTTTTATCATTTACCTACTCGAGGACGAGCAGGAATTAAGCTTGGGGATGCTTGATACGTCTCCAACGTATCTATAATTTTTGACTGTTCCATGCTATTATAGTATCTGTTTTGGATGTTTTATATGCATTAATATGCTATTTTACATTATTTTTGGGACTAACCTATTAACCTAGAGCCCAGTGCCAGTTTCTGTTTTTTTCTTTTTTTTAGCTTCGTGGAGAAGGAATACCAAACGGAGTCCAAACGGAATAAAACCTTCGCGATGATTTTTCTTGGACCAGAAGACAACCAGGAGACTTGGAGATGAAGTCAGAGGAGCCACGAGGCGGCCACAAGGACGGAGGGCGCGCCCAGGGGGGTAGGGCGCGCTCCCACCCTTGTGGGCCCCCCGTGACCCTCCTGACCTAATTCTTTCACCTATATTTTCCCAAATATCCCCAAACCACCAGAGGCATCCACGAAAACACTTTTCCACCGCCGCAACCATCTCTACCCATGAGATCCCATCTAGGGACCTTTTCCGGCACCCTGCCGGAGGGGGATTCGATCACGGAGGGCTTCTACATCAACCCTATTGCCCTTCCGATGAAGCGGGAGTAGTTTACCACACACCTACGGGTCCATAGCTAGTAGCTAGATGGCTTCTTCTCTCTCTTTGATTCTCAATACCATGTTCTCCTCGGTGTTCTTGGAGATCTATTTGATGTAATACTTTTTTGCGATGTGTTTGCCGAGATCCGATGAATTGTGGATTTATGATCAGCTTATCTATGAATATTATTTGAATCTTCTCTGAATTCTTTTATGCATGATTTGATATCTTTGTAATTCTCTTTGAACTATCGGTTTGATTTGGCCAACTAGATTGGTTTTTCTTGCAACGGGAGAAGTGCTTAGCTTTGGGTTCAATCTTGCGGTGTCCTTCCCCAGTGACAGTAGGGGCAGCAAGGCACGTATTGTATTGTTGCCATCGAGGATAAAAAGATGGGGTTTTCATCATATTACTTGAGTTAATTCCTCTACATCATGTCATATTACTTAATGCGTTACTCTGTTCTTTATGAACTTCATACTCTAGATGCATGATGGATAGCGGTTGATGTGTGGAGTAATAGTAGTTGATGCAGAATCGTTTCGGTCTACTTGACACGGACGTGATGCCTATATTCATGATCATTGCCTTAGATATCGTCATAACTTTGCGCTTTTCTATCAATTGCTCGGCAGTAATTTGTTCACCCACCGTATTATTTGCTATCTTGAGAGAAGCCTCTAGTGAAACCTATGGCCCTAGGTCTATTTTCCATCATATAAGTTTCCGATTTACTATTTTCCATCATAGTAGTTTCCGATCTACTATTTTGTAATCTTTTACTTTTCGATCTATAAACCAAAAATACCAAAAATATTTACTTTACTGTTTATCTATCTCTATCAGATCTCACTTTTGCAAATAACCGTGAAGGGATTGACAACCCCTTTATCGCGTTGGGTGCAAGTTGTTTGATTGTTTGTGCAGGTATTAGGTGAGTTGTGCGTTGTCTCGTACTGGATTGATACCTTGGTTCTCAAACTGAGGGAAATACTTATCTCTACTTTGCTGCATCACCCTTTCCTCTTCAAGGGAAAAACCAACGCAAGCTCGAGAAGTAGCAGGGGCCCCAAACCCCGGGCACCCGCACCGGACAGGGAGGGATGAGGAGGTGGTGGAGAGGGGCCGGGCACCCGGGGCCCCAAACCCCGGACACCCGCACCGGACAGAGAAGGGGAGAGGAGATGAGGGAGCAGACCGGATGATCCCGGGCACCCGGACCCATCAGAGAGGTGTCTAAGGAGGGGCTCTGGTGACCCCGGGCACCTGGGGGTCAAGGACCCCGGGCACCCGCAGTAGGCAGAGAGATGCGGGAACCGGTAAAATTGAAACGGTCACAACTTTTGCAAACGAACTCCGAATTTGATGAAACCAAGTTTGTTGGAAAGCTAAAGACAAGGGATAACACAATCTTGATAGAAATAACAATAAATAGCAATTAAGAAAATACCCAAAATAAAATGGTGAGAACCCTTTCTCAAATAAGACCGGTAAAAACTCCAACACCGAAAACGCAAAAGAAGATGCATAGGAAATCGGTTTTCGATGAACAAGAGCTTGTCATGAAGATAACCACAAGCTCTAAAACCTCACAAAGAGAAAAGCCAAACAAGAACCAAGAAATATGATGCCAAGGATGCAAAGGTTTGAGCTCTCTACGAACGATACGAATAAGCTACTCAATCGAGAGCCCTCTTGATAGTACGGCTATTGATCCTATAACCTGGTCTCCCAACTACCACCATGAGACCGGTAAAATAGAAAACCTATCAAGGGCAAACCTTTGCCTTGCGCATGATCCACTTGAGCTAGATGATGACGATCTTGTCCTCCTAAAGATGGACCTCCTTTCTTGATTGCATTGGGTCGATGAAGACTAGTTGATTGCTCCCCCATACTCTACTATGGGTGAGCCACTCTTCGGCACATCTTCACAAGTCCATTGTCACCACAATGGATGGAAAGCTACTCTTCGGCACATCTTCACAAGTCCATTATCACCACAATGGACAGCAAGCTTCAAGCACTTGATCTCTTCGTGATGCTCCACTTGAACTTGCACATCGCAATCTTGTTGACGACCACCACTTGATGTCATCCTCTCCATGGGTTGTATGATATCTTCCTCTTGATGCAAGCCCATGGTAACATACCTAACCCCACATAGACTCTCACGTAGACCATGGGTTAGTACACAAAGTGTAATGGACAATGCTTACCATACCATGGGATCACTTGATCCCTCTCAGTATATCTTCTACGCTTTGTGAGTTGATCAACTTGATTCACTCTTGACTTAGTCTTGATCAACCATGTATCTTTCCAACTCTCTTCATTTGGATGATGTCTTGAAGGTAAACATGAATGATCACACAATCTTATTCTTTAAGACATGCTTGCAATATGCTCAACTCTCACATGACCAATCTTTGGATAATTCCTTGAAAAGCACCTTGGTCAACACATAAACTCCTTGAAACCAACACATGGACTTCAAGAAAACCCTATGGACAAATCCTTCAAATATAACTCACGGAAACCATTAGTCCATAGAGAATGTCATCAATTACCAAAATCAAACTTGGGGGCACTGCATGTTCTTTCAATCTCCCCCATTTTGGTAATTGATGACAATCACTTTCAAGAGAGTTTATATGAGGAATTATGCATCACCATGCAATGCAACAACCAATCATGCATGCGTATGAGATGCAAGAGCTTAGGAACAAAACCAAAGCAAGAAGAAATAACTCTCTAAACTTCTCCACAAAACTCTCTGAAACTTCTCCTCCATTGGCATCGATTGCCAAAATGGGCGAAAAGCTTAGAAAGCCAATATAAATTGCGCTCCCCATAAATTGTGTATTTCTTAACAAGAGAGTGGAATACAATACACATATCCAAAGGTAAATACTTGGAGGAAGACAAACTATATTGAGGCTCAAAGATTGCTAAAGAATGATATGCCATAAATACATAACAAAGAGAGACACAAGCAATCAAGAGATACCAATTGAAACAAGCAATCAATAGATATCAATTGAACCAACTAAACCAATGATCCTACGAGCCGCATGAATAAAAGATATTATGATATGAGCATAGGAGTGTTCTAAGGAACATAGAGAAGCTCCCCATGATTTGTGCACATATAAGAGTATTCGTATTTGAATACAACAGGCACAAAATAGGATCATCACTCCCCCAAAATCAATAGAAACTCACAACAAGTGCAAGAGAATCGAAGATAAGAAACTAAGCATCGCACTTGGAACAAACATAAGGTTGAGCAACATGTAGACAACACCACTTGAGAAAAGGCTCAACCAACATGATGTGTGTGAGTCATGGCAAAGCACTTGAGAAGACTAATATAAGGATGAGCTTAAGCATCAACATAGTCTTGAATAAATGAGATACAAGGTGCATGCCATGTCCTTCCCACACACACACACACAAAAGGCAAATAGGTTCACAAGCTTACTAGAATGCAAATGCATAACCAAAGCTTGGGACAACCCATGGTGAAGATAGAAAAAGATAGCTTGGTCAAGAGGAGGGATACCAATAGACATGGCAAAAAGGCTCGTCAAGACAAGCATGAGGAAAACAATCTTCACCACAAAAGAGTGCATCAAGATGCAATGATATAAGACCCGCACTCAAGAAAAATCCTTTCACGAAACCACCAAGGAAAAGGTGGACATGAAAGAAAAAGGATATCCACTAAAGATGTAACTTCTCTCAAGTGTATAAGATTCTAGGTAGATGAAAATCATTTTGATATCAATCCACAAAGAAGGATGTACACACAAAATAGTTACAAAAAGAAGGAACAACATATCCACAAGGAAGTCATAGATACACCAATAAGATATTTGCTTGAAAGCATAGCACATGACTAGTTATGGTCTTATTGTATATAAATGAATTCCTACCACATAGCCATCAAAGACATAACAACTAGCAACAAGAGATCATCGTTGAGATGCTTTGAGAAAGGAACCAAGTATCACAAGATGGAATGAATATAATGCCAAGATGCAACCCACACAAGGTTGAATGCAAGAAAAGAATGCATGAAGAGATACTTGTTACCGAGATAACATTGGAAGGATGTAGAAGATCAATTGAAGGTAGTAGCTAGTAGTTCATTGAACATCCTAGCTTGACTCCAATAAGCACATGGTGACACCACCTTCCTTGTGAGTGAGTCGAGCATCCAATGCATTTCCAATTGTTCCTAGAACAACAACACAAACAAAATGGTACCCAAACTCATTGGGACCAAAGAGTTAGAAACACCAATACATAGGACAAACTCCTCATAAATATGTGCACATAGATATGAAAATGAATTTCATGCAAATCTCATCCAATTTGAGACTTGGTGGAGTTTCCCCTATATATTGGGTCAAAGAAAGAAAGCATGCCAAAGAAAATACACGAAGTAAATATGCATGCTAAAGACTTCCAAGAACCGACACCAAATGAAAAAGAAATACCAAGGAAAAAGGATACCAAATGGAGAAAACATCACTAGGAAGATATCAATAAAAGATACATCAAGGAATGAGATATCCATTGATACACACAAAAAGAAAGATATTGAACTCCCAAAAGAGAGGATGGTTCTGAACAAACCAAGCCCTCTACAAAGTTTCATGATGGCACAAAGTACCAAAAATAAATGGCTTGACTTACACCAACACACACTTGATAAGGATCACAAAATGAGTGTTCTATAGAAAATAGGATAGCTCCCCCAAGAGTTGTGCATTATAGAGAATTTGCATTTGAATACAAAATGCATAAGATGGGATCACCACTTTCACCATATCTAGAAAAACACTTAAAGAAGATCAAGAAAACAACAAGATCCACAAGTGGCACGGAAGGCAATGGGAGTTGCCACAATCCTTGGCAAGAGATAAGGCACAAAAAAGCAAAAGCCAATGTAAAGATGATCAATAATATCTACCACACATAAGTGAGTACCAATTGTCAAAAGACAAGAAGTATTTGGAAATAATTCCCGGTGGTATATAGCAAAGATATCCAACATCATCTTCACACCAAACACAAGAAAATTGTAACTTGTAGAGCTAACATGCCACCTAGGAACAAGATAATTTACAATATCAATTCTAGGTGACAACATCTCAAATGTACACATTTTCTAGGCTTGTAATATGCACATAGCACATTACTCCCCCATAATGTGATACCAAAGAAACCTTAACAAGAGGCAATAAGGATCCAACAAGAGATAATTAATGGACTATTTAGAATTTGAATTTCTCATGAGAAGACATACCACATAGAGACTAGATAAACCTGAAATATCAATACTAGGTGGTATTCCTCATGTACACATGTTTGTAGGATCGTGAAATGCCCAAGGCACATCACTACCTCAAAATGGGATGTTCCATTAATCTCTCACAAGAGCCAACTAAGATAAAACAAGATGCAAAAAGTCTCAACACAACTCTCACACGTACATGATGTGCAAACCATCATACACACTTGAGCAAATTGGAAGCACAACATATACAAACACATGCAAGGTACAAAACCAAAACATGCAAGGGGGCAAGTAACTTTCAATGTAAACAATTTAAGTACAAGTTGCCGCAAGGAGGCACATTGGATATAAGATAGAAACTTGATAACCCAATTGACTTGGCTTGAGACAATAAGAATGATGAAGTCCCATTAATTCTTCATAATGTAGCAAAGTCTCCAATGCCCTCCATCAACACCTATTGATCAAGTTTGAGCTAGTTGGTCCCCAACCAAGTTGGGTCCTAAGAGGTTAGTCACAACAGGCTTGGCTACCCAAATGGTTCTTTTCTTGACACCACTTTGAGTACCAACAAATTTGGCAAACACATTGCCAACCTTATCCTTCCCAAGTGAATAGATATCATCAATTAGAATAGGGTTGGGTAAGGTACCATTCATGCATGAAGAAGCGACGTGACCTTTCTCACGACATAGGTAGCAACGTCTACTCTTCACTTTCTTCTCACTTGATTTCTCAGCTTGAGAAGTATTAGCTTGAGTCTTCTTGGGAAGAGGCCTTTCTTCAACTTGAGGTTGAGCATGAGAATGAACTTGTGGCCGCTTCCCTTGTTGCTTGTCACTAATGGCCTTCTTCTTCAATGGGAAAGATCTAACATGATGCCCTTCAATTTTGCACTTGAAGCGAATAATCTTGGCCGAATTCTTGACTTGTTTTTGGCCCTTCTTCTTGTTCATCTTGGACTTCTTCTTCTTATTGGAGTTGAATCCAAGTCCACCTTTGTCATTGGGGGATTTTTGCACACTCAAGATATTGTTGAGTGTGGACTTCCCTTCATGACACTTTTGCAAGTCAATCTTCAAAGAAGTGACTTGGGCCTTGAGCTCTTTGATTTCCTCTACATGGTTAGTATCAACACAAATACTAGAGGAAGTGTAAGCATCGTTGTTAGATCAACAAGGCAAGGAAAGCAATTCATCACAAGATGTAGCAACATTATGAGTAGATGAATTACGAGGACTAGCACATGGCAATAAGGCATTTTGACTAGAAGTAGTGCTAGTATCCACATGAGGCTCAATAGATGTTACCTTAGTAATCATAGCCTCATGAGCTATCTTTAGCACATTGTGGGATACTAGAAGATCATCATGAGAGCTTGTGAGCTTTACATGACTTTCTTCCAATTTCCCAAAATTGCTAGATAGCAACTCAAGTTGAGCCCTTAGCTCAACATTCTCCTTCAAAATGGATGCTTCACAAGAAATAGAGTTAGTAGCACAAGCATCATCATTAACAACAAGAGGAGAATGCAACTTGGCAAGCTCTTTGAATATGAACCTTTAAGTTGGGCATGAGACTCGTTGAGTCCGATGAGCTCACTCTTAATGACCCTAGAGCCATTTTTGAGGTGCCCAAAGTCCTCAAGGAGTTTAGCATGCGCAACTTCAAGCTTCTCATTTTTAGTTTTGAAATCATTGGCCACCTCAAGAGCTCTATCATGAGATTCACTCACTCTAGATAATTCTAGAGCAAAAGTCTCCTCAAGAGATTCTTGGTGGTTTGTTCAAGTTCAAGAGCTTGAGAGAGGTTCGCGATCTCATTAGCGTAATCACGCTCATGACCTTCCATTTTATCAATGGTGACCTCATGCTCCTCGAGATTAGATTCCAACTCCTCAATGTATTTCTTGCCCTCAATGGCAATAGACATGATTTCCATGAAGTTGGAGCAAGCAATTTTATTCTTATGAAGAGCTTTAAAAATCATTTCTCCCTTAATTTTTAAGGAGGCAACATTATCATTCTCTTCATCAATCTCCTCATCCTCATTCTTATCAACATCATCATCAAGAGACATATCGGGGTTCAAAGTAGGAGATACCTTTGAAGCCTTAGCCATAAGGCAAAAAGCAATAGATGATGATGTAGGATACCTTGAGGCACCATTCAAGACCACATCTTGTTCCATGGAGTGTTGGGTTTCCTCTACATCGTTACAACAACTAGAGGAAATACATGCAATTTTATCATTGCAACAAGATATAGCAAGCATATCATCATGAGATTTAGTCAAGCAATTTCTACATGATATGCAAGGACTATCAACATAAGCATGTGAAACATGTAAGGTGCTTGAAGTGTCAAAGTCCAAAGATGGAGCATTGCAATAGGATAGTGATGAAGGATCATCAACAATAAGCACACTATCATCATTGCAATGACCAACACTACTCACCATATCATTACCTTGTGGCAATCCACATGTAGGTGAAGTAGAAGAAGTTGAGAACACAATGCGGCCGGAGGTGGAGGGAGAACAATCATCCACACAAATCTTGGACACACCATATTTATCTTGAAGCTTTGTCCACAACTCATGAGCATCCCGGAATGGCAAGAGTTGAAATATAACTACATTGCTCAAAGCATCGAAAAGCACATTAGAAGCTTGAGCATTGAGATAAGAGTTTTTCTTATCCTCTAAAGATAATCTTTGAGGATCCTTTGGAGGAGAAAACCCCATTATATATAATTCGCTCTAAATTTGGGTCCATGACCCTAAAGAGATTAAGCATGCGAATAACCCAAACATCAAAATTTGTGCCATCGAAACAAAGAGTGTCAGAGAATCCTAAACCCCTAGTCGACATCTTTACTCTCTAGGCGGTTAAGCCTAATAATGAGAGACGAGGCTCTGATACCAATTGCAAGATCGAGGATGTCGCCTAGAGGGGGGTGAATAGGCGCTTTAAAACAATTACGGTTTAGGCTTGAACAAATGCGGAATAAACCTAGCGGTTAATTTGTCAAGCACAAAACCTACAACAACTAGGCTCACCTATGTGCACCAACAACTTATGCTAAGCAAGATAAACAACTATGTGATAGCAAGATATATAACATGAAACACTATGGCTATCACAAAGTAAAGTGCATAAGTAAAGGGCTCGGGCAAGAGATAACCGAGGCACACGGAGACGACGATGTATCCCGAAGTTCACACCCTTGCGAATGCTAATCTCCGTTTGGAGCGATGTGGAGGCACAATGCTCCCCAAGAAGCCACTAGGGCCACCGTAATCTCCTCACGCCCTCGCACAATGCAAGATGCCGTGATTCCACTAAGGGACCCTTGAGGGCGGTCACCGAACCCGTACACTTTGGCAACCCTTGGGGGCGGTCACCGAACCCGTACACTTTGGCAACCCTTGGGGAGGTCACCGGTACCCGTCGAATTGCTCGGGGTGATCTCCAGAACCTAATTGGAGACCCCGACGCTTGCCCGGAGCTTTACACCACAATGATTGAGCTCCGAAGCACCACCAACCGTCTAGGGCGCCCAAGCACCCAAGAGGAACAAGCTCAAGGGTACCAAGCACCCAAGAGTAATAAGCTTCTCAACTTCTAACTTCCACGTATCACCGTGGAGAACTCAAACCTATGCACCAAACGCAATGGCAAGGGCACACGGAGTGCCCAAGTCCCTCACTCCCAAATCCCAACAAAGCAGCAAAAGCTATGGAGGAAAATGAGAGGAAGAACAAGAAGGCGAACACCAAGAACTCCAAGATCTAGATCCAAGGGGTTCCCCTCACATAGAGGAGAAAGTGATTGGTGGAAATGTGGATCTAGATCTCCTCTCTCTTTTCCCCCAAAAACTAGCAAGAATCCATGGAGGGATTGAGAGATGGCAAGCTCCAAGAGGTCACCAATGGTGGGGGAGAAAAGCTTGCAAAAGGATTGGGGTTGAAGGTGGAAGAAGGGGGTACAAATACCCCCAAGAAAAATATGGCCGTTGCACACAGCCGCCACCCCGGGCACCCGGACAAAAGGGGTCCGGGCACCCGGACCCAACAGAGAAAAAGCAATAAAATCCCGGGCACCCGGGGGTAAAACCCCGGGCACCCGGACATACGAGAAAATCAACAGGGCAGGGGGACCGGGCACCCGGGGTAGGCTAAGAGGGGGCTGCTGGGATGGGCCGGGCACCCGAGGGCCCCAAACCCCGGGCACCCGCACCGGACAGGGAGGGATGAGGAGGTGGTGGGGAGGGGCCGGGCACCCACACCGGACAGAGAAGGGGAAAGGAGGTGAGGGAGCTGCCCGGATGACCCCGAGCACCCGGGGGTACGAGACCCCGGGCACCCGGACCCATCAGAGAGGTGTATAAGGAGGGGCTCGAGTGACCCCGGGCACCCAGGGGTCAAGGACCCTGGGCACCCACAGTAGGCAGAGAGATGCGGGAACCGGTAAAACTGAAACGGTCACAACTTTTGCAAACGAACTCCGAATTTGATGAAACCAAGTTTGTTGGAAAGCTAAAGACAAGGGCTAAAAAAATATTGATAGAAATAACAATAAATAGCAATTGAGAAAATACCCAAAATAAAATGGTGAGAACCCTTTCTCAAATAAAACCGGTAAAAAATCCAACACCGAAAACTCAAAAGAAGATGCATAGGAAATCGGTTTTCGATGAACTAGAGCTTGTCATGAAGATAACCACAAGCTCTAAAACCTCACAAAGAGAAAAGCCAAACAAGAACCAAGAAATATGATGCCAAGGATGCAAAGGTTTGAGCTCTCTACGAACGATACGAATAAGCTACTCAATCGAGAGCCCTCTTGATAGTACGGCTATCGATCGTATAACCTGGTCTCCCAACTACCACCATGAGACCGGTAAAATAGAAAACCTATCAAGGGCAAACCTTTGCCTTGCGCATGATCCACTTGAGCTAGATGATGACGATCTTGTCCTCCTAAAGATGGACCTCCTTTCTTGATTGCATTGGGTCGATGAAGACTAGTTGATTGCTCCCCCATACTCCACTATGGGTGAGCTACTCTTCGGCACATCTTCACAAGTCCATTGTCACCACAATGGACGGAAAGCTACTCTTCGGCACATCTTCACAAGTCCATTGTCACCACAATGGACGGCAAGCTTCAAGCACTTGATCTCTTCGTGATGCTCCACTTGAACTTGCACATCGCAATCTTGATGATGACCACCACTTGATGTCATCCTCTCCATGGGTTGTATGATATCTTCCTCTTGACGCAAGCCCATGGAAACATACCTAACCCCACATAGACTCTCACGTAGACCATGGGTTAGTACACAAAGCGTAATGGACAATGCTTACCATACCATGGGATCACTTGATCCCTCTCGGTACATCTTCTACACTTTGTGAGTTGATCCACTTGATTCACTCTTGACTTAGTCTTGATCAACCATTTATCTTTCCAACTCTCTTCATTTGGATGATGTCTTGAAGGTAAACATGAATGATCACACAATCTTCTTCTTCAAGACATGCTTGCAATAAGCTCAACTCTCACATGACCAATCTTTGGATAATTCCTTGAAAAGCACCTTGGTCAACACATAAACTCCTTGAAACCAACACATGGACTTCAAGAAAACCCTATGGACAAATCCTTCAAATATAACTCACGGAAACCATTAGTCCATAGAGAATGTCATCAATTACCAAAACCAAACATGGGGGCACCGCATGTTCTTTCACCATCTGTGACATCAGAGAGCGCACCATGGGTCTGTGCTCTTCCAACTGGAAGGATCCCGTCCATGACATGTGAGGCAACATCCTATCAGCAAATCTTACATTTTCTAGCTTGCCAACCCGTACCCTTTGTTGTAGTAGCATTTGCCGTGCGGTATTTTAACTGTGCCGTGTTTAATTATTTCAGTTGTGCAAAAATGTATTGTTCAATAGGGCTATGTGATGTTTAAGTATGAATTGTCCACTTCAGTTTCACGAATGGCTATATTTGGTTGTTTATAGTGAGTAGATGTCTTATTTATCTGTATTTGGTTGTTAGGTTGGTTGCAGTGAGCATTTTTCCAGTTATCGAGCAGATGCCTTGTTTATATGTATTTGGTTCTTAGGTTTGTTGCAGTGAGCATTTGTCCAGTTATCAAGCTGATGCCTTGTTTATCTGTATTTGGTTGTTAGGTTGGTTGCAGTGAGCATTTGTCCAGTTTTCAAGCAGATGCCGTGTTTATTTGTATTTGCTTGTTAGGTTGGTTGCAGTGAGCATTTGTCTAGTTTTCAAGCATATGCCCTGTTTATCTATATTTGCTTGTTAGGTTGGTTGCAGTGAGACTTTGTTCAGTTTTCAATGGCTATATTTGGTTGTTATACTGATCATTTATGCCTTCTTTATTTCAGTCATTCACAATGTGATGTTCATTATGTGCAAGTCGGAACTGTGCCGCTCGACTGCATCAATACCAGTTTGAACGGCTATATTTGGTTCCAGTTATGCCTGGTGTAGTTAACACATGCCCTTTATTTCAGTTTTACACATTTATCCAGTGTGATGTTTAAGCATTACCTACGTTCTATTCATTTTCAACAATACCCATTTGAATTGCAATATTTGATGGATGTTAAGCTTGTTGTCGGTAACATTGCCTTCCATTTTATATCTGCTTTAACAGCATGCTAAAACCAACACATTCAAGCTATCATTTGGAGATGATGTTGTTTACCTTTGCTATATTTGTTTGATGTTAAGGTTGTTGTACTTATCATGCCTTTCCACTACTTATGCAGGACAATAACGGGAGTGGGCACCATTTTTCGCCGAGGTTAGTTTCATCCCTCGGCTTGTACTCCCCCCGTAGTTCCATAATGTAGTGCATATAGATCCAGGCCTGGACACTTGTTAGCTTCTAATATTGACTTGTTGCTTGTAGGTACATATGCCCTTGGCAAGGATCCACGCATTGACCCTTTTTGTGTATGGGGCAATGAGATATTCATGAACAAGCATTAAGTGAGGAAACTAATAAGGATTATTAGCAAAAAGATATGAACGGTGGCAAGCAAATTATTTGTTTACGCTCTATCCAACACAACAGTGAGCTGTAGGATGGTAACTACAAACTCTGCAGCCTTCTCTTTTTACTACCCATAATGAGTTGTTAGACAAGAATGTCTGAATCTTTTTAGTTCGCAGTGGTTCTCGAAGCAGTTTACTCAAGATTACCTCACAAATACATGATTGGTGGACACTCAATGAAGGTTAAAGTATTTCATCCAGACTACAATAAGCATCGAGAAGTCCTAATGAAGACAGTGAAGGATGGACGGGCAGCCATCACAAGGGGTTGGCCTAGAGTCATGCACGCATTACGCATGGAGGAGGGCACAATATGGGCATTCCGCTTCACCTTCTCCAGCAACCAGAATGTCTTTTGCCTCTCTCTTTACAGTCTTTAGTACAACTGTGGTTCATCATTCTTTACTTGGTGCTTCTGTAGTTCTTCTGTATATGTACCTGTGCATCGAATTATGCATTCGTGGTTGAACCTATATTTGTAATAAACATGGTTGGATATGAAATAAGTGGTTGCCTACTTTCAAATTCAAAACATGTGATTTTTAAATTAGGGATTACACTGCACACGGTTTGCGAAAGCGAAACATCTGCGATAGACGTGGAGATCAGACATGTTTCTAGGATCCACTATGTGACGGCCCCGGGTTAATCGTGCACTAATCATACACGCAAATGCACACGATCAAGCCTAAGGACTCACTTGAAGGAATCACAACACAACTCTAGACACAAAATAAAATATTACAAGCTTTGTGTTACAAGCCAGGGGCCTCGAGGGCTCGAATACATAAGCTCGCATACAAGCGTCAGTGGAAGCATCAGATATCTGAGTACAGATATGAAACATAAATAGATAAGCCTTTAGAAAGGCGGGGCGAAACTAGAACTATGATCGAAAGGCGCAGGCCTCCTGCCTGGGACCCTCCGAACCTACTCCTGGTCGTCAGCCAACTCGTAGAAGTAGCCATCTTCGGGGTAGTAGTAATGATCATCGACAGGGGCAGCTGGCTCCGGGGTTCCGTCATCTGGATGCATCAAATGGGTATGGGGAAAAGAGAAAGCAAAGCAACCATGAGTACTCATCCGAAGTACTCGGCAAGCAAGGATCTACACTACATATGCAACATGTAACATCCCCAGGTTACCCCACTCTGGTTAAGCTACTTAACCTGCCATGTCATCATGATCACTCTAATAAAATTTCATTAGAAAATATTTCAACTTCAATTTCAAATTACAAATGGGGGTCAAATAAATATTTCTTCAAATGGCAAAACTAAAATGTCCATAATGCTGCAAATAATCCTAAGGTAATTATAGAATTGAAACCAACTTCAGATAAATTCCCAGAATGCCCCTGGACATTTACAACAGTAGTCCAACAGCATTTAAATTTGACTTTTCAATTCCTAATAATACCTAACCTATTCCTTTTGCCTCCAAAATAATTGTGGCACTGCCTAAAATTGCGTTGGATTTATTGGGTCTAGTTCCATATTTTCCCAACACCAATTGGATGCCCAATTAATTACTTTTCCCTCTCTGGTAATAAATAAAAACAAAAAACAAAAAAAGGGGAAGTGGCAGAACACTTACCTGGTAATGGGCCGAGCCCAGCCCAACTACCCTCCTCGCCTCGCTGTCGTCTCCCCTGTGGACGACCGCGCCCGCGCCGGTCGCCGCGCGACACCGCGACGGGGAGCAGGGACGCGAGGGGATAAGGCCGCGCCGAGCCGTCCCCCCTGGCCACCTCCTCCATTCGCCCACTCTCCGCCTTCCTCCTCGTCTCTCTCCGCTCGGATCTGAGCGCAACCGAGTTCCACCACCGCCGTGCTCCTGTCGTCTCCATGGCCACAGGTGTCGTCCTGACCCACTGGGCTATCCGGGAGGTGCACCGGCCACTCCCTCTTCTTCCTCGACCACCAGCTGGAGACGAGGGGCTCTGCATCGCCGGTGCGCCGTCATCATCTACCTCGGGTCGCCGCCGCCCCGAGCTGTCGATCTGCTTGCCCCTGCGCTCCGAGACCTCGACGGGCCTTTCATGCGCCCCTTGGTGAGCAGCCTCGTCGATCACTTCACCCCTTGCTCTCTCTCCGTAGCGTAGTTTCCGTCCCCGACAAGCTCTGTATCCACCGCCGCCTGTGCTCGTCACCGGCGCTATTCCGGCGACCAAACGGCCTTGCATGCGTGTCCGTTCGCTTCAACGCACCGAGTAGACCTCGCCTAGCCCCTTTTCCCCCTCGCACGCACGCTGCAACGCCAAAACCGAGCTCAACCGAACTCCGGCGCCGCCTCTCGCCGACGTTGGGCTCGCCCCCGACCACCTCCACCCCTGCCATGGCTCCCAACCGACGCGGTGCTCGACGCTCGTTCGAAAGCGACCGGAACCACACAAAACGGAGCACCATAGCGAATTTCCGGCGGACTCCGACGAAGTTCCGGCCATCGTCGCCGCTTTCAGCCTCACCGGTGCCGGCGTCCGACGTGGCCACCTGGGGCCCAACCTCAGCGTCACTGACCCGTGGGCCCCAGGGGCCTGGCCGGCCTGTTGACCGGTCAGCTCTGCTGACTGGACCGGCCCAGCAGCTGGCATGTGGACCCCACCTCCACTTAATTAACCTAACTAATTAAACTAATTTAATTAACTTAATAAGTCACTGACATAGGGCCCCATCGTTAATTAAACCCAATTAAATAGGTTAATTAACCTCTGTGTCAATGACACCTGGGGCCCACCATCACTGTTCACTCTTTGACCTGGTCAATGTTGACTGCTGAGTCAGCAGTTGACTGGCCCCACATGTCATTGACTGTGGCTGGCTGAGTCTGTGTAATAAAAGTATTTCACTGTTATAATTCAAATTTAATAATTAATTAAACCCAGAAATTCCAGAAAATCAATAAATCTATAAAAATTAATAACTTTTAAACCGTAGCTCAGATCGGAAAAGTTAAAACATGAAAGTTGCTCAGAACGACGAGACGAGTCTGATCGTGTCATCTGTTTCCTTGTCGGAACCTCCTACGTAGGAGAACTCGTAACTCTGAGCCTGATTTCAGTGGATGAATAGTGCACACACACCGGTTAATAAATCACAGATTAATTCTAAAAATAACTAAAATGACTTAGAGGCATATTTAGACAACCCTGCACTGCATCATAGCATCGCACGCACTGTGTTGCATCTGTTTGCATTAAATTTACCTGTTTCTTCCCCCTCTTCTCTTTCGGTAGACCCCGACATTGCCGTAGCTCCTGAGGCAGACGCCGCTCCGGAGTACGACTACGTCCCCGACGACCCTGCCCTTGCCGTCGAGCAGACAGGCAAGCACCCCCATTTTGAGCATTCCGATATCACCTAATCTCTTCCCTCTTATGCTTGCATTAAATGTTACTGCTGCTGTTACCATCCTATATCTGTTGCATAGCCTGTTTAATTGTAGCCTACTGTTGATACCTGCCTGTTATCCTAAACTGTTTAGATAGGATGGGTAGAGTCTGATCAGAGACCCACTTGTCCCGACTGCCCCGCTGGACTCTCAGAAGACCCGTGCAACGGGATCGAAGATCAGATCCCGCACCGCCTCACTTCCTCCACCCCTATGGTGCTCGACACTACTGGGGTTACTATCAGTGGCCGAGGGGATTACCTCGGCATCACACTTCTATGATAACCTTGTAGGTTAGTTATTCGGTCGTGTAGGTGAGGGTGATTCCTCCTACACCACCCCCGATAACGACGTCGTCGTGCACTTCTCAAGTGTGGACCTCGAGGGTGATTCCTCCTTCGTTCACTTGATGATAACATCGAGCGGAATTCCATCGAGGGTGTTCCTCAGGGTTCCCCTTGTGTGTCCAGACACACGGGAACTTGGTTACTACGACTGAACACTAAACCATGATACTATGATACTAAGACGGTCGGGCCCCTGAGGTACCTGCGCAGGCATGAACTCGAAGTGATGTGAGCGGTTTGACCTGAGGGGTGCCCGCAGGTAACTACGAGGCATGGCCGGCATTTCTTACCCTTGCGCAAGTCCTCGAGATGAGGCGATGGGTCACATCGATCGTGAGTTCTGCTCATTTCCTCTTTCCGCGCGCTCCTAATCCACTATGGTTTGATATTTGATCCGAGGGCCTCTGGCCTGTAGCACTAACCATCACGTGGGCATAGTATGGGCGTTCTGCGTCGTATACTTCACATCAGCCGAACTTAATAGACGCAGCAACTGAGGCGGCACACGCTGGGTTGACTGGGAACGCAACCGCGCTTGTATTAAGGGGTTGCTAGGTCTGCTCACCGGCGTGTACGCAACATGTAGGAGCGTCCGGGGCGAGGCCCAAGACCCCTGGGGGCATAGGTTAGTCCGGCGTGCTGACCTCTCTGTTAAGTATTTTGGGTCGGGTTGCGGCGTGTTGCTTTAGCCGAGGCCGGGCATGACCCAGAAAAGTGTGTCCGGCCGGAGTTAAGCGAGCGTGGTGGGTAAGTTGGTGCACCCCTGCAGGAAGAAACTTCATAATCGATAGCCTGTCCTAACTTAACGGACACTCGGATTGTATCCCGATCGGTACAACATGACTTGAGATGAGAATTGGATAGTATGGCTCTGGGATTGCTTTTCTTGCAGGGAGTCGAGGACGAATCTCTGGCCGAGGTTGATGTATACTACTACTACTTTACATTATGTTATTCTGCTCTCTTTCTAATGCTGCAATACTGTTGAAGATGATGAAGATGCTAGTCTTTGATAGGACTATGCTTTTCCCCCCTCTATTCTGCATTTCTGCTGCCCAGTCCACATATACAGCCCCTTTTGAAAATGTTGCATATGTAGAGTGTAGATCCTTGCTTGCTGAGTACTTCGGATGAGTACTCACGTTTGCTTTATTTTCCTTTTTCCCCCTTTAATCCCTTTGTCGCATCCGACGACGGAGGCCCCGAGCCAGTTGTCCCCGTCGACGACCACTACTACTACCACCCGGAGAGTACTACTACGACGCAGGAGCCGACTGACGACCCGGAGTAGGATTCGGAGGGTTCCACGGTAAGGAGGCCCACGCCTTCCGATTCGTAGTTTTTATTTTGCCCTCGCCCCTTCTCTGTAATGCTTATCTCTCTGTTCCGTAATAATCTGTACCCACGATATCTGATGCCTTCCGTCTGCCACTTGTTGCCATCGAGCTATTTATTCGAGCCCTCGGGCCCTGGCTGTAATATGAATCTTAACTGTATGACTTTATTTATGTTTTGAGTTGTGTTGTGATATCTTTCAAGTGAGTCCTTAGGCTTGATCGTGTGCATTTGCGTGTAGTATTAGTGCACGATATAGCCAGGGTCGTCACCAGGTTTGGTATCCAGAGCCGACTGCCTCTAGGAGTCCCCCTTCCAACTCCTTGGCCGAAGTTGAGTCTAGTTTTCAAAACTATTTTACTAACTTGCTGTGTGGCTTACTGTCCCATTTGCCAACTGGGTGGTATTAGGATCTTTTACTACCAACTCCTGACCTTTACTCGTACTCTGATCTCTCTTCTATTCGGGTTATAAGATGTTTACTTACTCCAACATTAGGATCTCATAACCACTATCCTCCAGAGAGCCCTTCAACCACAAAGATGATTGTCATGCTTCATCAAAGATTCTGAAAGATACTCCTCGATTTAACCGGACCCTGTGCCGACGTCTTTTGCTATTCCGGACCACCGACAAACCCCCGTGGATAACTAACCATCTCGTCGTTGTATCTTCATTACCTAGTCACTCACTTATGTGCTTCGAGATACCCCGAAATACTCCTCATAATCTGGGAATCCTTTGAGCCTCTGCCGTGCAGCTTCTTTTGCGCACTGCGGTTAAATCCTCACATTATCATCGGGGATTCGTTCAATCCAGTTGTCATACATGCCTCCCAAAATTCTTTGCAATTCCATTCGATCTTCCAAAGATCCTCTGTAGCCTATCGCTCTTGAATTCCTTGGCCGAACTGAGTGTGGTTAAATCATTATGTCTGGCTATATTCCTGGTGATCCTTTGCACCCCCCCATTTTGGTCTTATTGATTCAACATGAGTGCTAAGGACGTATCATCCAGTTGATCGTTCTAAATCGTCTTTCCGGTTCAGACCTTCTTCTTAACATGAGCTGTTCTCGACCAATCACGTATTGATTTATTGTCTCAACCTAAGGTCATGTACAATCCTCGTCCCTCTGTCCCCAGTGAACTAAGTTGTCCCCTCCTGCTTGGCAATCGTGAACCCTCTGAATTTTTATACTTGAGTTGTTCACGTGGCTTCCTTTAATTGCGATTTGTGCTTGCCTTCCCTTCCCCGATTTTCCTCAGAGGACTCTCAAGGGAACCAGTTGTTAAACCTTACCACCGCCGTTAGCTCTCACTCACGGATCATCTTGATTTCTTTGAGGACAATAATCCGATCGATTCTTTTCTATCCTACAGAACTTAACGGTTCCTTCCCCCGTTGACATTGCCGGTGTTTGGCACCGAAGCATCCTCTACTTTTCTTGCGAACTGTATACCGCCCAGCTTGCATGGCACGAGAGACATTGCATTCCTTCTCCATATTAATTGGGACTTGACACTGACCAGAACATGTCCCGTAAAACATGGTTGGAGATCCTGCAAGGCGGAATACCAAAGTTGTCCATCTAGTTCTATTCAACCCTACTCCACTTTGAATCAATCTTTTGCTTCTGATCCTTCATTTTCTAACCATGAATCCCTTGTTACTTAAACGTCGGATTATTTCCGATGTTTCTATAATCCCTATTCCGTCACACATCCTTCATCTTATGGTTGAAGTGGCCGCTACTCACGCCAGATCCTATGTCTCGACCTGATCTTTTTGCTAGATTTAATATCCGAACAGTCTTTCCATACTCAAACATCCTGTGAGCTCTTTGTCTGGTCTTAATCCTTCGGTAAATTGTATCATCTATTTGACTTCGTGCTCTGCTTTCGAACTCGCACCCCGTGCATTGGTTGATGGTTGTATAAGCTTCGTAAAAATGTCCCAATGGGTTGACCTATGCTTTCCCTAATTCTGTGAACTCGAAGGTTATGCGAGTCATACTCGTCTGTGCTTCACGATAAAGCCTCGCACTACAATTTCTTCCGAAAGCGAGAAGTGACATGAAAGGTTAAATTCATTGAAAAGTGGGAGTCGACCTGAAACTTGTGTTCATAGCCCATGGATCCGGTGTAAGAACTTAATCATGAACTGCTCGTAAAAAAATTATTTCCTTGGTACAAGTTCATCTTGAAAAATCTAAACATTGATCCTTTGGCTATCGTGGTTTCCCACCATATTCCTTCTTGATTCCATTTCCCGGACAAGTTAAAATCACTTGTTCTTCTGCACTCAATATCCTGTCCAACCTCTATAACTGAACTACTCTAGTATTACCACCAAAACCCCTTTACACCCCCCCCTCTCTATCTCGGTGATTATCTCCTATTGTAGTAAGTCCTATAAACTTTTTTCGATGGAGTTTCCTTTCCCTTGTCTTAGTCCTCCACGGGTCTGGTTGTCGTCAATCGAACCACCAAACATGAATCGATTCCGCGCAGTATTCAATCCCCCTAGTACTTTGCCATGCTGGAATTTACTACTCCATCATGCCATCCCTAGCATGATCGCTATATCTTCATCACGCCACCACTTTTACACTGTGCTAACCTGGTCCTTAGGCCCGAGCAACTTCCGACGACGAGCTAAGCTTCCTCGATCTTCCTTCATCTGTCATTTCAACACCCTGACAACAAGCCTTGATTTCGAGCTTGTGTCTGAACATGGTTTTCCAATACCCTTTCGTTGCAAGCATCATTCCTTTTGTCTTGATGTCGTGCTGCTCGATGGCATCTTCAATGGAGTCTCTCGACAAAATTTGTCGTGATCACCGTCAACCTTTGGCTTCTTTAGATATGTCAACTGAATTCATGGCTAGAACTACGCTACGCCCCTGCCCCTCGTGATTGTGATATCTCGATGACATCTTGACTTTCTGCCAACACAAACCTGGTTGTGTTTGGTTATTCCTTATGTTCGATATACCTTTAACATTGTTCGCGGTACCCTCGTACCCCGTCTTGAGATCTTTCGAACCCAATCTTATTTACAACACCCATATTATTGTTCCTCGAAGCATGCCTACTTATTTGAATGGCCCTTTAGAACCATGGAAGCATCCATACCACCTGTTCCTTATCAATATCCCACACACCATTGTTCGGCCCGTAAACATCATGATTCTTTCCTCGCGCCTTTGTCTAAATGCTTTTGGACTTGCTGATCTATCAAGGTTTATCATGCTCCTCCTTTTATTCCAGGGAATGAGATACCCCTAGTTCAGTGTGCAACCAATTTTCTTTCCATTGTTATTTTTAACCTTTTCCTGTAATCTAAATTGTCTGGGGCAGAAAAAATTTCTAGCTTATGAAACCCTATCGAACCTCTAACAATCCGTCAGTGAGACCCCTGCAACTAACGTCGAGACATTCCGGTACCCCCATGGACGAGACCCTCTTCCCATTGGTCCCGCCTCGTTTCAACGTAGCAGCGAAAAGGTTCTCCTCGTCCTCTCCCTTGGTAACCGAATTTGTTGCCGACAAAGCTGGCAGTTATTTCGTTTACATGTCTTTGTTGTGAACGATAAGATGCCACGTTCTTCTACCTTTTTGATCGACACCCCACCACAGTCCACAGGATCGGAACCTGACCTTCCTGTATATTCCTTGATTCCGAAGTAATCTTTGATCTTGACTATGTGTGTTATCCCGAGTCACCCCTCGAGAGATGATCTACTCTCGATACCCTGAACCCCTGTTCACACTTTGTTCAGGTATCGATTGAATGTCCATTCGATTAATACTTCTTATTGAACCTTCATACTTTACTCTCGATGTTTCCTAAGTTTCAACTCGAGAGAAACTTTTGCCGCATTCCCTGAATTGTCCATCAGCTAATCGATCCTATGAGGATCAGTTCTCTCGAAGTTACTCCTTATTTCCCCACTTAAATCTCGGGACGAGATTACTTGTAGTGGAGGAGACTTGTAACATCCCCAGGTTACCCCACTCTGGTTAAGCTACTTAACCTGCCATGTCATCATGATCACTCTAATAAAATTTCATTAGAAAATATTTCAACTTCAATTTCAAATTACAAATGGGGGTCAAATAAATATTTCTTCAAATGGCGAAACTAAAATGTCCATAATGCTGCAAATAATCCTAAGGTAATTATAGAATTGAAACCAACTTCAGATAAATTCCCAGAATGCCCCTGGACATTTACAACAGTAGTCCAGCAGCATTTAAATTTGACTTTTCAATTCCTAATAATACCTAACCTATTCCTTTTGCCTCCAAAATAATTGTGGCACTGCCTAAAATTGTGTTGGATTTATTGGGTCTAGTTCCATATTTTCCCAACACCAATTGGATGCCCAATTAATTACTTTTCCCTCTCTGGTAATAAATAAAAAACAGAAAACAGAAAAAGGGGAAGTGGTAGAACACTTACCTGGTAATGGGCCGAGCCCAGCCCAACTACCCTCCTCGCCTCGCTGTCGTCTCCCATGTGGACGACCGCGCCCGCGCCGGTCGCCGCGCGACACCGCGACGGGGAGCAGGGACGCGAGGGGATAAGGCCGCGCCGAGCCGTCACCCCTGGCCACCTCCTCCATTCGCCCACTCTCCCCCTTCCTCCTCGTCTCTCTCCGCTCAGATCTGAGCGCAACCGAGTTCCACCACCGCCGTGCTCCTGTCGTCTCCATGGCCACCGGCGTCGTCCTAACACACTGGGCTGTCCGGGAGGTGCACCGGCCACTCCCTCTTCTTCCTCGACCACCAGCTGGAGACGAGGGGCTCTGCATCGCCGGTGCACCGTCATCATCTACCTCGGGTCGCCGCCGCCCCGAGCTATCGATCTGCTCGCCCCTGCGCTCCGAGACCTCGACGGGCCTTTCATGCGCCCCTCGGTGAGCAGCCTCGTCGATCACTTCACCTTTTGCTCTCTCTCTCTCTCTCTCCATAGCGTAGTTGATGTCCCCGACGAGCTCTGTATCCACCGCTGCCTGTACTCGTCGCCGGCGCCGTTCCGGCGACCAAACGGCCTTGCACGCGTGTCCGTTCGCTTCAACGCACCGAGTAGGCCTCGCCTAGCCCCTTTTCCCCCTCGCACGCACGCTGCAACGCCAAAACCGAGCTCAACCGAACTCCGGCGCCGCCTCTTGCCGACGTTGGGCTCGCCCCCGACCACCTCCACCCCTGCCATGGCTCCCAACCGACGCGGTGCTCGACGCCCGTTCGAATGCGACCGGAACCACACAAAACGGAGCACCATAGCGAATTTCCGGCGGACTCTGGCGAAGTTCCGGCCATCGTCGCCGCTTTCAGCCTCACCGGCGCCGGCGTCCGACGTGGCCACCTGGGGCCCAACCTCAGCGTCACTGACCCGTGGGCCCCAGGGGCCTGGCCGGCCTGTTGACCGGTCAGCTCTGCTGACTGGACCGGCCCAGCAGCTGGCATGTGGACCCCACCTCCACTTAATTAACCTAACTAATTAAACTAATTTAATTAACTTAATAAGTCACTGACATAGGGCCCCATCGTTAATTAAACCCAATTAAATAGGTTAATTAACCTCTGTGTCAATGACACCTGGGGCCCACCATCACTGTTCACTCTTTGACCTGGTCAATGTTGACTGCTGAGTCAGCAGTTGACTGGCCCCACATGTCATTGACTGTGGCTGGCTGAGTCTGTGTAATAAAAGTATTTCACTGTTATAATTCGAATTTAATAATTAATTAAACCCAGAAATTCCAGAAAATCAATAAATCTATAAAAATTAATAACTTTTAAACCGTAGCTCAGATCGGAAAAGTTAAAACATGAAAGTTGCTCAGAACGACGAGACGAGTCTGATCGTGTCATCTGTTTCCTTGTCGGAACCTCCTACGTAGGAGAACTCGTAACTCTGAGCCTGATTTTAGTGGATGAATAGTGCACACACACCGGTTAATAAATCACAGATTAATTCTAAAAATAACTAAAATGACTTAGAGGCATATTTAGACAACCCTGCACTGCATCATAGCATCGCACGCACTGTGTTGCATCTGTTTGCATTAAATTTACCTGTTTCTTCCCCCTCTTCTCTTTCGGTAGACCCCGACATTGCCGTAGCTCCTGAGGCAGACGCCGCTCCGGAGTACGACTACGTCCCCGACGACCCTGCCCTTGCCGTCGAGCAGACAGGCAAGCACCCCCATTTTGAGCATTCCGATATCACCTAATCTCTTCCCTCTTATGCTTGCATTAAATGTTACTGCTGCTGTTACCATCCTATATCTGTTGCATAGCCTGTTTAATTGTAGCCTACTGTTGATACCTGCCTGTTATCCTAAACTGTTTAGATAGGATGGGTAGAGTCTGATCAGAGACCCACTTGTCCCGACTGCCCCGCTGGACTCTCAGAAGACCCGTGCAACGGGATCGAAGATCAGACCCGGGCACCGCACGTCACTTCCCCCTATGTTGCTCGACACTACTGGGTTACTATCGAGTGCCGAGGGTGATACCTCGTCAGCACTTCTGATGATAACCTTGTAGGTTAGTTATTCGGTCGTGGTAGGTGAGGGTGATTCCTCCTACACCACCCCCGATAACGACGTCGTCATGCAACTTCTCAAGTGTGGACCTCGAGGGTGATTCCTCCTTCGTTCACCTTGATGATAACATCGAGCGGGAATTCCATCGAGGGTGATTCCTCAGGGTTCCCCTTGGTGTCAGACACACGGGAACTTGGTTACTACGACTGAACACTAAACCATGATACTATGATACTAAAGACGGGTCGGCCCTGAGGGGTACCTGCGCAAGCATGAATGCGAAGTGATGTGGAGTCGGGTTGACCTGAGAGGTGCCCGCGAGGTAACTACGAGGCATGGCCGGGCATTCTTAGCCCTTGCCGCAAGTCCTCGAGATGAGGCGATGGGGTCACATCGATCGTGAGTCTCTGCTCATTTCCGCGCGCTCCTAATCCACTATGGTTTGGATATTTGATCCGAGGGGCCTCTGGCCTGATAGCACTAACCATCACGTGGGCATAGTATGGGCGTTCTGCGTCGTATACTTCAGCCGAAGCTTAATAGACGTCAGCAACTGAGCGGCACACGCTGGGTTGGACTGGGAACGCAACCGCGCTTGTATTAAGGGGTTGCTAGGTCTGCTCACCGGCGGTGTACGCAACATGTAGGAGCGTCCGGGGCGATGGCCCAAGACCCCTGGGGGCATAGGTTAGTCCGGCGTGCTGACCTCTCTGTTAAGTATTTGGTCGGGTTGCGGCGTGTTGCTTAGCCGAGGCCGGGCATGACCCAGAAAAAGTGTGTCCGTGCCGCATTCCCTGAATTGTCCATCAGCTAATCGATCCTATGAGGATCAGTTCTCTCGAAGTTACTCCTTATTTCCCCACTTAAATCTCGGGACGAGATTACTTGTAGTGGAGGAGACTTGTAACACACTCCCAGGTTACCCCATCTGGTTAAGCTACTTAACCTGCCATGTCATCATGCACTCTAATAAAATTTCATTAGAAAATATTTCAACTACTCAATTTCAAAACAACATGGGGGGTCAAATAAATATTTCTCAAATGGCGAAACTAAAATGTCCATAATGCTGCAAATAATCCTAAGGTAATTAAGAATTGAAACCAACTTCAGATAAATTCCCAGAATGCCCCTGGACATTTACAACAGTAGTCCAGCAGCATTTAAATTTGACTTTTCAATTCCTAATAATACCTAACCTATTCCTTTTGCCTCCAAAATAATTGTGGCACTGCCTAAAATTGTGTTGGATTTATTGGGTCTAGTTCCATATTTTCCCAACACCAATTGGATGCCCATTAATTACTTTTCTCCTCTCTGGTAATAATAAAAACAGAAACAGAAAAAGGGGAAGTGGTAGAAACTTACCTGGTAATGGGCCGAGCCCAGCCCAACTACCCTCCTCGCCTCGCTGTCGTCTCCCTGTGGACGACCGCGCCCGCTGCCGGTCGCCGCGCGACACCGCGTACGGGGACAGGGACGCGAGGGGATAGGCCCCGCCGAGCCGTCACCCCTGGCCACCTCCTCCATTCGCCCACTCTCCCCCCTTCCTCCTCCGTCCTCTCCGCTCAGATCTGAGCGCAACCGGTTCCACCACCGCCGTGCTCCTGTCGTCTCCATGGCCACCGCGTCGTCCTACACACTGGCTGTCCGGGAGGTGCACCGGCCACTTCCCTCTTCTTCCTCGACCACCAGCTGGAGACAGGGGGCTCTGCATCGCCGGTGCACCGTCATCATCTAAGCAACTTCCGACGACGAGCTAAGCTTACGTCGATCTTCCTCATCTTGTCATTTCACCCTGAACAACAAGCTTGATTTCGAGCTTGTGTCTGAACCATGGTTCCAATAACCTTTCGTTGCATCATTCCTTTTGCTTGATGTCGTGCTGCTCGATGGCATCTTCATGGAGTCTCTCGACAAAATTTGTCGTGATCACCGTCAACACTTTGGCTTCTTTAGAGATGTCAACTGAATTCATGGCTAGAAATACCACCCCTGCCCCTCGATGATTTGTGATATCATCGATGACATCTTGACTTTCTGCCAACACAAACCTGGTTGTGTTTGGTTATTCCTTATGTTCCGAGATACCCTTGAAATTGTTTCTCGGTACCTCTTGAGATCTTCGAACCCAATCTTTACTTGACACCATATTATTGCTTCCTCGAAGCATGACTACGGTATTCTGAATGCCCTTTAGAACAATGGAAGATCCATACCACCTGTTCCTTAATCAATTATCCCAAACACCATTGTTCGGGTAAACATCATGATTCTTTCCTCGCGCCTTTGTCTAAATGCTTTTGGACTTGCTGATCTATCAGGTGTATCATGCTCCGTTTATCCATGGGAAATGAGATACCCCTAGTTCATGTGTGCAAACACATTTTCCTTTCCATTGTTTTGTTTAACCTTTCCTGTAATCTAAATTGTCTGGGCAGAAAAAAATTCTATGCTTATGAAAACATATCGGTCTACAATCCTGTCAGTGAGACCCTGCAACTATCGTCGAAGACATTCCGGTAACCCCCGATGGACGAGAACCTCGCCTATTGGTCCGCCTCGTTTCAACGAGCAGGAAAATGGTTCTCTTCGTCCCTCTCCCTTGGTACCGAATTTGTTGCCGACAAAGCTGGCAGTTATTTCGTTGACATGTCTTATTGTTGTGAACGATAAGATGCCACCGTTCTTCCTACTTTTGATCGACACCCCACCACAGTTCCACAGGATCGGAACCTGACTCTCCTGTATATTCTTGATTCCGAAGTAATCTTTGATCTTGACTATGTGTGTTATCCCGAGTCACCCCTCGAGAGATGATCTACTCTCGATACCCTGAACCCCTGTTCACACTTTGTTCAGGTATCGATTGAATGTCCATTCGATTAATACTTCTTATTGAACCTTCATACTTTACTCTTGATGTTTCCTAAGTTTCAACTCGAGAGAAACTTTTGCCGCATTCCCTGAATTGTCCATCAGCTAATCGATCCTATGAGGATCAGTTCTCTCGAAGTTACTCCTTATTTCCCCACTTAAATCTCAGGACGAGATTACTTGTAGTGGAGGAGACTTGTAACATCCCCAGGTTACCCCACTCTGGTTAAGCTACTTAACCTGCCATGTCATCATGATCACTCTAATAAAATTTCATTAGAAAATATTTCAACTTCAATTTCAAATTACAAATGGGGGTCAAATAAATATTTCTTCA